>PVLD010014232.1:0-53115 GCA_004027595.1 Dinomys branickii
GACCCTCCACTCTCCCCACAAGTTGGGACCAGCACTTTACCGACACCACAAGTTTGTGGATTTCTTCCTCCTCCATTGCCAAGTGGCTTGTTTGGCTTAGGGATGAATCAGGACAGAGGCAGTAGGAAGCAGCCAATAGAGCCTTGTCGGCCAATGAAGCCTCTTTATTGGACAAGAATTCAACTTCATAGTAAAAGGTAACATGAATGCAAGCTCATCTTTGCACAGTTTATCAGTATGAAGAGAGCAATGTGTTTTACAGCTTCTGGAAAAAGTACAGTCTAATGTATTCTTTATGTATGACTCTAAAGCTTTTGTATAGATCTTTCCATCAAAATTTAATGAAACAATTTGTTATTTAAATTTCAGTCTTTTCTCAGGCAATATCAAAGAGGTAAAACAAATGATGTATATATATAACAAAATATATGAAGACTGTATAATATTTTAAGCACATAAAATATATCAGTATATGAGGTGTACACATATCCACCTATGGTTATCAGCACGTCTCTTAAGGACAGAATGGTCTATTCGCTTTGCATGGATGCTGTTTTCTACTTGCAGGACTTGACTGTTGCTCATCCCTGAATCCAACGGAAACATTGCATCTATGCAAAATGAGTAAGGGTTGAAAAGCAAGGCATTTCTAGCCCAACCGTTTTTCATACAAGAATCTACTCTGTTTTCATTATTTGAATTTTCATTTTCATTCAAATTTTCATTTCTTACAAATGGACTCCTGAGGATGGTATTGGCATCCTTTAAAAGGGACAAACTGGCTTTACTATTTTGTCCAGTTTGTAGGAATCCTTTTTCCAGAAACTCGCTATATAAAAATATACCCACTTCTTGTGTGAAAAAATTTGAGAATTTCAGGGCACTTGGTTAGATGCTTGGGGACATATTGCATAGTCATAAAGTCAGAGGTGGGAATCATGATCATAAGTGAATATATTTTACTAGGTTTGCGGGTGGCATAATGTCCATCCATGCATCGTCCACAACCTGGTTCCCTGGTCACTGAGTCAGTGCTGGAGACTGGTGGGGGTGGGAAAATACGTATTTTAAACTTCACTGGCCTTCTTCTGTCTAACTTGTGATTCCTGTATGCATTTAGAATCCAGGTATTTACTAGGTTCATTTTCACTTTTTGTGTTAATTTTCTCTTCACTAAATCCTATCAGGAGGCAATAATATGTATATCATATTTTTTAATTTTGCAGTTCATTTTCTATGAAGAAATCATATCATTTGTATATGCTGATGAATCATTTAAAATCATGCCCCAAACTCATTTTCTCTAGATATGTGATATAAAGTTTGTTTTTCTTTTTTAAAAAAATGCGTTTAGCTGGCTGTGGTGGCACATGCCTGTAATCCCAGCACTCAGGAGGCTGAGGCAGGAGGATTGTTGTGAGTTCAAGATCAACCTGGGCTACAAAGTGAGCTCAAGGCCAGCCTGAACTGCATAGTGAGACCCTGTCTCAAAAAGGCAGAAAAAACGCATTTACTCTTGTTAGGTAGCACTAAATGAGTCTAATCAGTGAGAAGCCAAATAATAGTGGGATGGGGAAAGAGGAGGGACAGAGTGTGCCATCCTGGATACTTCACCAGTCCAGATGGGATTGTGAGATGTCGCATGAGTGTTGCCTGCAGAGTCCGCCCTGAGAGGGACCTTCCTTGTATGTCTTTATGCAGTGATAACTGGGAGTTACTGGAAATTATTGGTAGACAAAAGTTTAATTGCATATAAGTGGTATTTTAATTTTCTTGTCAAGTTGATAAAAATTTTTTCTTCTCTGTCTCTCTCCCCTTCCTACTCCTTCCTCCTTTCCTCTTTACACTCCCCACAGTGTGGTTCTGTTTGATGGCCCTTTCATTGTTCTTCTGCTTAACTTTAGAGACTCCAGTCCTTCACTTATTTGGGAAAAAATTGAAGAGCCATCCATAGACTGTCATGAATTTGAGGAATTATTTTCTAAAACTGCTGTAAAGGAGAGAAAAAAACCTATTTCTGATACCATCTCAAAGACAAAAGCCAAACAGGTGAGTATTCTTATGCTTTCTGCAATTGGACAGGGTTTTTGGAAGAACATATATTTAAGTTTACTCTGTAATGATTTCTTCTCCTTTATTTTGAAGTCATACACATCAGGTGATTAGCTGAGAAGCTATATAAGATCAGCTGAGATTGGACAGGGTTTCTGGCAGAAATGTAAACTTTAGAGAAAAATTTCAAAAAGATTATGTACTGTGGGCCATATGCAGCTAGCAAAGCTTAGAATTTTAGAACATGCAGTTAACTAGGACTAGCCCAGTACAGTAGCAGATAACCTACTTCAAGTGATAATGTCCTAAGGCTTTTATTTGTAATGCTATAATATACATTTCCAAACCTTTGCAGTAGTTGTTTAGAAATAAATTTTTGCTTTATTTGAAATCTGAGTGCTAAAGTAGGTGGAAATAAAAAGTGGCAGAGAAAAATAAGGCCAAGCCTTAGTAAGTGATGATGTGATTGATATTTTTCTATTAGATGTCAGAACTCAGCTAAATGGTCATGCTGTACTTAACATATGGAAGGTCTTAGACCTACTTCTAACATTTCCATTCCATGTTAGCTCCTGTGATCTAACTTGTGACATGAGTCAGTAAAAGAGATGAGGACCAGCTAATGGGGTTATGCCTTGAATTTTGGGGTTATGCCTTCAAGGTCACCAACCTTGAAGTTATAGCTAGGATTGTTTCTACTGATATTTGCCTCAGTGCAGACGCCCTCATAATGCTTGGATACTGCCCAGTCCAGCTAGGAAGAGGGTAGATTTGAATGGGAGAGCCAGACCATGGACTGGTGGCAGGGAGAGGCTTGGCCCAGGAGTTTTACTTTTCTTAGAAGGATGCAAACCCTAACATGATGTAGTTGAAATTTTCAGAACTTTTTATTGCATTATAGCTGGTTTCTGATAACCTTAGGTCAGGGACTATAGTAAATGAGACTATACTAGACACGTTGTAGACTCTAAGTATCTGTTAAATTAGCAAACTAGCTGACTGAGGGTGGAGCACTTTATAAATATCTATGACTGTGTCCAGCAATGATTAAAAACAAGAAAATCATTCATATCATAATAACAAGCTCAAGGTGAAAGTGTTAATGGGAATAACAGTAAATGAAAAAACCACATTGCCTTTGGCTGAGATGCGTAGTTTACAGCTCTTCCGTGGTGTATTTGCATATAATGCCTGGAGATGGTCATCGTCTCTCTTCTCATAGACTGTGGCAGAGATGGAAAAGCTGGCTGGGCAAGGAGTAGGGATAGGAGAGTGCAGGCCCCGAGGAGAGCCAGATAGCTAGAATTGTTGTTTGACAGTGGGCAGAAGTGGCATGGGAAGTCTCTTGTCCAGTGACTAAATGCTCAGAAAAACAAATCATGCCCTCCTCCCCTTCCAGTACCACTTTTTAAACTACGAGAATTCAGATAAAGAAGATGTCTCACACATTGCCTGAAACTGGGATTTCATGCTCTGTTTGGCATAGCATTCAGTTTTTAGCTTACTGAAATATGATTTATGCCTCATCAAAGCGACCGATTAAAGTAGCTGGCACAAGATGCCCTCTTTGCATGTAACCAGCACATCTGTATCGAGCATTAGCCCAGCGTAATCACCTCTGTCATTAAGACATTTCATAAACTGTAGGTAAGAAACTCTGCCAATGTTGTAGTTTGCGTGTATTGATAATGACGCTACTGTCGACCTCCAGCTTCAAACAAGGTTTATGAAACCGTCTCCATCATGACTCCTGACAAGCCTGTTCAGTGGTTCTTTGGCCTGGGTCTTAGTTCTGAGCTCTGCATTTCAGGTCTGTTTCTGGAAGGCTACAAAATTTTTTTTTTCCTGTACGGTAGAGAAAAAAAGTGCTGCAAAATGATGTCCTACTGAAGAAACATAGTTTTATATAACTTTATCCTGTTGAGAAGAAAAATCTATTCCTTCCATTTCCTTGAGACGTTTAGAATTTTGTTTAAGGAAAGTGTATTTTTCAGGATGCGTGCAAATAGTTGCCTGTTTTATGGGAAATGTATACTTACTGGATGTGCAGACATTTTGGTACCTCATAATTCATTTCCAGTAAAATTAATAGCCTTTAATGTTGTGGCATATGTTTATGGCGGTATTTCAAGCGATTCTTCTTATATACAGTGGAAGCTGGAAGTTCTGTTTTTCTTTAAATATTTAAAAATAGCCAAATAATTTTTCTGTGATCTGTCTTCTTGAAAGTAAGACTGTGGTCGAATGCCCTGGTATTTAATGAGGTGCCTGTGTTGTTTTTACTGTCGCAGTAGAGACATTTTCAGGATGATAACAGAAGATTCCTCAGTTGGGCACACTGCACTTTTACATGAGGAGAAAGTGGGTTATTCTCCGGACATTCAGACTAGAAGTAATGATAACTATCTTGTATTTAAAATCTCCTTTCCTCCAAGGAACTAAAGATAAAAGAATTTTCTAGAAACATGTATTTAAGTTTACCTGTGATGATTTCTTCACCTATCCTTTATTTTGAAGTCATACACATCAGGAGATTAGCTGAGAAGATATATGGTGGTTAATCAGATTATAATGTGACATAGTTGTTCATAAACAAGTGTGACACTTACATACCAGACTTACCTATTAACCTGCTAAGGTAAAATAGCAGCAACCCTATTTCTTAAGGAGTAAAGAGGAAAACAGCAAAAGCAATCTGATATGATGCCTGTGTTTAAATATCCACATCCATACATACTTGCCCAGTTTTAAGGAATGCTCTAGCCGTGTTAGTTCTAGCAACGTTAAATATTTAATCTACCCCCTTCCCTATTGTCAGCATAATCAGTGATAGTTAGTGTGCACAGTACCCTTACATCACCTCAGGATCTTCCATGACCAGATAAAGAGTACCTTACATATAAGCCCAGCCTGTGAGTAGGGAGAGAGAATTTAGTTCGGAATGATTTGGGTAGTAAGGACTGTGTCTGAAGGAAGTTTCTGGTCAGTCCTGTGTCCTGTGGGGAACACAGTGATAGGACTAACCCACAGTAGTTAGGACAAAAACAGTAGCCATGGAAATCACAAGGCATGCTGTGTAAGTTGTTGCTTTTAGTGCTTTATTTATGTTATCTCCCTGAATCCTCACGCCTGTGAGACAGATAGCGTGGCTCTCAGTTCCCGGTACAGAGAGCTGAAGTGTTAGGTGAATCCCAGGAAGTTTCCACCCTGGGACGCACAGAGCCTGGGGTCAGACCCCAGCCATCTGGCCCCAGCACCTACGTTCTTCCTGACTAAGTTATAAATGTGGATGTGAAGGATTTTATGTGAATATCCTATTTAGTTTATGTAGAGATCAGAATATATAATTTAAAAATGATTTGAAATTGTATTTTTTTCATATATGTTCAATTTTAAATAACTATAGTTGTACTTATAAAATTTTATAGGGAGGCATTTAAAAAAAAACTTTTCCATATTCTAACTAATTTTGACAAGCACATAGAGTGTGAGGTGACCTGACATGACATTTTCCCAGTTAAATAAAAGTCTGTCTGAGTGATTTGAGCTTTGGACACATAAACTTCTGTACCCAGTAAAAGCGAGGGCCATTGCTTGTACGGCACATGACCAGGGATCAGAGGCAGGCAGCCACGGTGGTAACCTTCACCAAATGTCAGGTGACGGTGCTTTTCATTCACCACAAAAGAACCTGTTCCATAAAATATTCTTTTAGTAGGTACCGTCTAATCATGTTTATAAAGTCTGCAAAGGAACGTGCTACTCATGACTTAAATTTGCACACAGAAGTTAGGCCTGAATAAGAAGAATCTACATTATTTTAAAAATAAGTTATCAATATTTGTGCAACCATTTAATGTAACACAAATGACCCTCTTCCTGGGTTTCTTCTATTTATCAGATTAAAATACTCTGCCCACAGAATTAGACTATTTATTGTTGGGCGTCAGCCTCTGGAAATATGATTAGAAAAATAGATAGTTAAATCTGCTATTTATTATAAATGGGGGAGGGGGTAGTAAAGGGATTCTTTAAAATTCACATTTAATACAGATGTGAAACATTAAGGAGTTGGACACGTAGTGTCCTGTGTAATCCTTCCATTGTACTTGATGACCTAACCTCTAAAACAGTTTTTTTTAAGTTGTAAAAATTCATAATGATGATCAGAAAAGAAGCCTTTATCATTCAGATTCTTTCATATGTTATACATAACACAATACCTCTACACATTCTTACACGAAGCAGTAATTGCCATTAAAAGGCTTTTTTTCTGCTATGTTGCGGAATTAGGGAGAATGTGTGTGTCTGATGCTGTAATACTGACAGCTATAGAAAGGATAAAAGAGGTGTTATATTTCATCTGTGAACCTCTGCTTCATCTTTATTCACTTCTGGCAAGTATTCATTTTTAGAATTTTTGGAAATATGTTTTATTATAATCAGTGGAGATGTCAATGTTCACTATGTGATAGGCTGAACAATAAACTGAATAACAGAAGTCTAGATATTTTGTATTGGTTTTAATTATTGTAGTTGTTCTGGCAAAGGTATTTTGGTTGATTTGGACAATTATATTTGTCTTTTAGACTGATGATCTAAAATAATGCCTGAAACACCAAATATCTTATAAGAAGTCAATTTAGATTTTTTTTGGGTGGGATGCATAATAAGCATTTGGTACTTTGAAATTTTTAACATCTGCTTTTAATAGAGTACATTCCAATTGCAAGTCTTAAAAATGTATTTACATAGAAAACCACATCAAAATACAAAGCTATAATTAGACAAACATAGGTCTTGTGGAATCTGGATTTGTTTTAGATGTTGAAAGATTTATTATTTTTTGAAGATGCTATTCCTATAACTATTTGTAGAGCATACCCAATCAATTCAAAGAAAGCCATACTAATAACCTCTACTTTTATTGTATTTCAGCCAAGAAAATTTTATACTTCTAAGTAAATGGCTTTTAAAAAGCCAATAGCATAATAAGAAGGAAATGTAATGAAGCTAATGATCCTTGACCTCGCTAGATTTTGTATTAGGGAAATTATATTTGATTAATTGCACTTAGAATTGTATAAAGCTTAATCATAATGCCCAAAGTTAATTGTTTGGGGCTTTTTATTCATATACCATTAATAGTGTTGAGATTCTGTTGGACTAGATGTATCAGGAAAATGGTGTTGAATTTTACTGGCCAGGACTTCTGTTTATTCTGATCTGTATGAACTGAAGAGAAGACAGCACACGCGCTATCCTGTTTGAGTAGACTGTTTCTCAACACAACCAATTAGGGCAGAACAGCTGTTTTGAAAAGCCCTGGAAAACTAAAGATAAGATGCTCTCTTTAGTTCTTTGGATCTGATGGCAGCAGAGCTCATTCCAGCAGGAGAGTAGCAGAGAAAACAAGCTGAATATACCTGCGAGAGAGAAGGGTTTCTCTGGGGAACTAACTCACTACAGCCAAAGAGAAATAGTTGTTCAATAGTTCAAATGGTTATACTTGAGCTAGTCTTCATGGTCTCAACTACGTACTTAAGGTCATCAAGGGCGTTCAGGAGTTGGACACAGTGTGTAAACTGACTTAGGCTAAAGGCTGTGTGGAGGGGACGGAACTTGAAGGAGGCCTTGTAGAATGTATTTGTTTTAGATATGCACAGAAGATTAAGGGGCGACTTTTGAGAGTAATGCAGAGTAAAGATTTCCTTGGAGCTTATTTTAATCCACTGTAAACCAGTTAACACTGCAGCAGGCTTCTACTGTGTGCTCCTGTCTAAGACCTTCAGGAGAGTGAACGTAGAACATTCATATTCCTTTCCCTTAGCTGAAGGTCCCCTTCTCTGCCTCCTAGCAAGTTTTCAGGATTGTTATTGTAGAAATTACCATGATAACTGAATTTAGAGAAACTAGACTGGAAGTGATTTTTTGGTGTTATGTTATTAATAGCAGAATGTATGTTTCTTTACCATGGACAGCAACAGGATTTTGGATAATTCCACAGGAAAGAAGGATTTTATTCCTTTTCTGACTTACATAGTTAGTATTCTGATACCTCCAACCTTTTGACTGCAGGACAGTGGTGTGATTATACCCAGTGTAATTCACTGTGACTGAACAATTTGGCTGAACGATGGTTCTGACTGTGTGAAGATGCAAGTTTAAGACCTATAAGACAAATTATTTTTTAATATAAAAATAAATTAGAACATAAATTTCTTCCTATTTGAACTCACGTTTGTAGGAGAAAGTTTCAAATGTTTCTTCTTAATTTCTTTGGTCAAATGTTAATATGTAGGTCTTTAAAATTAAATTTGTAGCTTGAGACTCTCTGAAGTATCACTTTACACAGTTCTTTAGAGGTTATCTGGGAGTAGAGTGAAGAGTTTGATGGATATGTTTCTCAGTAAAATAACACTATAAGTGGTGAAAATTGTAACAAAATATTCATTTAAGGTATCTAATGATTGTTTTACGGGCATACAGGATATGGAGAAACAGATATTCAAGTAAACCTACTAAAACTCAGCAAGAAGAGTGGCAGTCTGTGGGATTTGACCAAGCCCATTACCAGCTCCCCCCAAATTTTCCCTACTTCAGGCATATGCAGGTAGAACTCATAGGCTCCTCCTCCTGTAGCCCTGTTTGTGGCCTTGGTTTCACACTAAGAGAAACAGGATGTTGGCGTTTGCAGGTTTTTCAGTCCCCTGTTGCAGAAGCTCTACTGCAGGCGGGTATGGAGAACCAGGGAAGCAGACAGCCAGAAAGGGCTCCTTGTGGACTGCAGTGAATTCTGAGAGTCTGGAAGTCATGGATAGAGCAATGTTGGACTGTACTCACCCAAGAACAAATCAGAGCAAGATGTGGGTCACACATAAAAGCAGTCCCTGTCCACTCCCAGACTCACCAAAAATGAGTGGAAGGTTCACTGGCACAAGTCTTAACCATATCTCTGTCCAACAGTCACTGAACAAAGAGCTACTCAGATCTAAGGGCAACTCCTAGGAAGCCAGCCACAGTCATCCCCAGCAGTCTGGAGACTGTATGCATAGACTGTGCTCCCTCAGAAGCAACTGGGGGTCGGGGAAGGCAAGCTACTAGTTTTTAAATAAATGTGGAGGAAAAAAATGAAATTCCCTGAAATATGAAAACAGCCTTGAAGGCAAATCTCCATCCAAATCATGGTTAAAGTCTAAAGAGTTCAGGAGACTTAAGCACAATCTTTATCTAATTAATGACTCATGCCAACCAGGAGTAGACAGGCTAAAAGAGAAATGGGAAGGGAAATGTCCACAGGAATGTTAGAGTGCACAGTGAGGCAGAACAGACCTCACTGAACCAGCCTAGCTAGGTTTCTAAGCACATAAGCAAATAACAGAAGCAAGCTATAGAGTAGGGAAGGGGCAATAAGCATTTGGGATTGTTACACTAGTTATGTGAACTGTCTGCCTTTCAACAAATACGAGATATGCAGAAGAAACAGAAACGCATGTCCCACATGTAAGAAAGCAAACAGGCAATATTTGAAGGGCCCAGACACTGGGCTTAAAGACTGAAAAGCATCCATTCTAAATATCTTTAGAGAAATTAGGGAAACTATTACTGAGAATTAAAAGAAGGTTTGATGAGAGTGTTTCAGCAAATAGGAAATATCAATAGACATAAAATCATAAAGAAATTCTGGAGTTAAAATGCATTAACAAAAATGAAAAAAAACTACATATTTTAGCAATTGATTTGCGGTGGGCAAAGAAGCAACAGATTTGAAGCAAGATAAATCTGAGGAATGGAGAGAAAAAAGAATGAGAAACGACATCCTCACAAAAATATGGGACATCAGTAGGTTTCTGACATGTATGAAACACACCAGAAGGCAGGTCAGAGAGAAAGGGGCAGGAAAAATACGTGAAGATATAATGGCTGAAAACTTTCTAACTTTATGAAAAACAGTAACATATCCAGGAAGTTTGATGAATTCTGTGTAGACAGACACAGAAAGACTCATACCCTGATAGATGATAATTAAATTCTTGAGAGACAAAGAAAAAGTTCTTGAAAGCAGTACAGGGAAAACAATATATCACATACAAAGAAACCCCAATATTATTAACAGCCAGGAATATTAGCAGCCAAAAGACAACGAGATAACATTAAAAGTGGTGAAAAGGAAAAAATTAATCTGTAATGTGATAGCTAGTGAGGCAATTTTTCAAAACTGAAGACAAAAACATTTCTGGATTTTAAAAAACTTACAGAATTTGTGGCTAATGCACCTGCCTTTCAAGAAATACCAAAGAACGTCCATAAAACTGCAAGTAGGTGACATAGGTAGTCATTTCAAGTTACACACACATGCAGAACAAAAATTCCCAGAGAGTTATGTTAAACATAATTGTGTCTATACAAAATACTATACTATAATTACATACTTCCTTGCTTTCTTTTTGGCTGATTTCAAAAAACTGCATGAAGCAATATTTGTATTATTGAGCCTGGTATTTATAAGAATGCTGCATATTGGAGACTAACAGCACAAAAGCCAAGGGTGGAAACACATGTAGGCTTGAATTAGAAAATGACATCGGACGGTAGTTCAGACATATAGGAAGAAATGAAGAGAATAAAAAAAGGCAAATAAAAAGGTCAATGTGACAAACTAATTCTTTCAACTTCAAGAGACAAGTTTATAAACTAATAATGACAACAGCTTGAACCATTTGTACACATATTCCCACATAAGTATATGCTCAACTTCAAGAGACAACTGTATGAACTAGTTTGTATGTACAGTTTGTACACACATTTACATATATCTGTATATGTATATCGTGTGTGTTTAATAGTAATAGCATAAAAATGTGGGAAGAGACTGGGGCTATGGAGGAGTAAAATTTCCATGTAAATTAAAGCAAGTTAAAGGAGATCCACATAACCCGAACATGCTATGTTCATAGATGGCAAAATTTAATATTAATATCATTTAATATTATTGAGACTGCAGTACTCACCAAATTGACCTACAGATTTAACGCACTGTCTAGCAGTATCCAACTGCCTTTTCTTTTCTTATAAAGAAATGAGCTGATCTCAGAAATTTATATGAAAATGTAAGGGACTTAGAATAGCCAAAGGAATGTATAAAAAGAATATTGGGGGACTCATACTTTCGCCTACAAAAGTCCCTAATTCAGGAGTTTGAAGTGCTCTGAAATCTGCAACTTTGCCCCAGAGCATTTTGAATACTTGGATTGGTGATGCTTTATTTGTAAAGTCTATGCAGGTATTCTACAATCTGAAAAGCTCCAAAGTCTGAAATATTTCTGTTTCCAAGCATTTCAGTTAAGAGGTATTTAACTTGTGCACAGGTAGACATATTGGTCAATGGAATAATTTCAGGGTGCAGAAATAAATCCTTACATGTATGGGCTACTAATTTTTGACAATGATGCTAAAATATTGGAAGAGTAAAATTATAGTCTTTTCCATAAATGGTATAGGGACAGCTGGATAAACACACTGAGAAAAATGACTTTGAATCTCTTTGCTGTACGCTAGCTCAGGCCATTAGCCAAGTTAACTCACAGTATGGATTTAAATCTAACAGTTAAAACTATAGAACTCGGAAGAAGTGTGTGTGTGTGTGTGAGGGGGAGTATTTTGAGAATGATTAATGGCAGTATGTCTTTTACTATAACAAAAGTTCTAAAAATTTAAATGATGGAGACTACTACAAAGCAGACCTGAGCAGGACTTAAATTAATCAATTGGCTTTTCATGTTCACTTGTGAACAAGGCCAAGGCGCCTTGTCTGGAAATGGCGGACTCATCGTAAGTGAACCTCTGCGAGTCACTGATCCCTATGAGAACCTGTAGTGGTGACAAAGCTGGAAAGCCTCCAGAGTATAAGACAAGATCACAGCCAAGGACACCCGGATCCCATTTCAGCTAGATAAAGACTATAGCTTCAGGCATCTCACTCCTGGGAGGGTTAGCTTAATCCTTATTAAGTATTCATTTGTACCTTACTTGAAGAAGTCCTTGGGTGATTCCACCCTTTTTGAGTACTCCCCTCTGCTAACCAAATAAATACCGGCCGCTCAGAGAAAGTGTTGGTCTTGGCTCCAAGAAAATCTCGAATTCTGTGAGAGGGCTCCGACCTTTCTGGAGCCCTGAAATCATTCCATTTGCCTCTGTTCATTTAGCCTTTGCTGTACATTCATTCGGGAGATTGTAGACCTGATGAGCCCACAATAACTGAGGGATATTATTAACCTGAGACTTAAAGATTTCTCTATATTTGGAACATATGTCATACATGAAAACATGAGCAAAACGTGTGGATTTCATGGTGACACAGTTAGCACTCTCCACAGAAGTATCAGGTATCAATTTGGTGCTCATAATAGTACCAGGACAGCATATAGTTTATATATGTTTAGTCTCAAAGTACTGTAGGAAAAAATGACCAAATTTGGTGGTTGCGTTGATTCTTTTCATGTGGTATCATGCCAGGTTTGAAAGTGGATGCAATGCCAATGCTGTCTTTATAGAGATGACAAATTTTAAACAGGGTAGGGAAAATGTCAAGCTTTAGAAAATCATTTTAGTAACTGTAGGGTAAGTGTTGCTCCTCAAAATGTGTGAGAAAGAATTTTAGAGAAGTATAAGTGAAGTTAGAAGGAATGGAAAGGGTTGAGGTAACCTGAGACCTTGTGGAGTATTCAGAATGTTTCTCTCATTTTTTCTCAGTCGCCATAAAAGTCATTATGTTTTGGGATGTTTATTATCAGAAATGCAGTCAAGGGCTTTCTTTAATCGACCCATGTGACAATCTTTCTGTCTTTATTGTCACATAGTAACTTGCCTTGTTTTGAAGTATTTTTTCCTTGTTAACATTTTTTGTTTTAAAAAGAATCCTTTTGTGCGTATTTTAGTGTATTTCTCCATCTGGACTCTAATATTGTCACAAAAAAATGCATAAAGAAGGTGCCTTTGTAGTTTCTTAACCTTATTATCATTAAAAAAGACACAATTTTTTCTTTTCTTATTTTGCTATATAACACTGTTAGTGTTTTTATTTGTGGCCCTTTTCACTGAGGTTTTATGTACTTAAATCAATTACCAAAGCTTTTCGTAATTAGGATAGAATTTCTCTTGCGCTTTTTCAAGTGCAAGGAAAGGAAAGAAACTAGCATGTGCTTCAAGCCCGCTGGAAGCCAGAATCTGCATTGAGATTCACTGGAGGGCTGGGGATATAGCTCAGTGGAATAAGCGCCTGCCTAGCAAGCACAGGGTCCTGAGTTCGATCCCCAGTACCGCCAAAAAAAAAAAAAAAAAAAAAAAAAAAGAGATTCACTTGAAGCTGAGTGCTTTTTAAATTCTCAGGCCTTTCTTTTATGGCCTAGATTCGTACAAATCTCCATAAAAACTAGCTTTGCACAAGTCTCTGTCCTTTTAACCGGCAAGGAAAGCCAAGGTAACTTGCTTTGTTTTGAAGTATGTTTTCCTTTAAAAAATTTTTTTTATTTTAAAAAGAATAAACAATCAAAATGAAACAGAATTTCAAAACAAGATGATAGGAAATTAACAATGGCTGTTATACTGCATAGTGTTATCTTCAAAGTAGTTGACCGCATTATCAGATATAAGCATGTAAAATTGATCAAACCATATAAGCACTGACTATTCCTTTCAATGAACTAATAGAAATTAGCAGTACAATTATTTTAGCTGGCTCAGACGTGTCTGGGACAGGAGTAAGGACAATAGCTAAAATCCCTTCCTTCTTTTCTCCTTACTCCTATCCCAGTTGTTCTTTCCCTTTGAGCAGTTTCTTTCCCTTTCACAGTATCTATCGCACCTTTCAGATTTTATTTGCTCTTTGAGTTTCTTACATTAGGGAAACAATATGATGTTCACACCTACGAATCTGATTTATTTCACTTACGAGTATGGTCTCTAGTTGCATCCATTTACCTATAAAAGCCTCGAGTTTATCTTTCTTTATAGCTGAGTAACTCTCCATTGTATAAAATACTGCATCTTTTTATTCATTCCTCCATTGATGGGCATTTGAGTTGTTTGCAAGATTTAGCTGCGACAAATAGCGCTGCTATAAACATGGGTGCACGTATATTGCTGGGGCGTGACGTTCTCCTTTTTTCTGGAAAAATACCCAGAAGAGGAATAGCTGGGTCAAAGGGGACCTCTAATCCCAGTTTAATCTTGAAGATACAGTGATAGGCAGAGAGTTCATGAGCAAAAACCAAACTGCATGGGAAATACTTCAAAGAATCAACAACTGGAATCTCATTAAAGAGGTTTTGCTCATCAAAAGAAACAACCAACAGAGTATAAAGAAAAACCATGAATTAGGAAAAAAATTTTAGCCAACCATCCCTCAGACAAAGGACTTGTCTCTAGAACATACAAAGAATTTTTAAAAATCAGACCCCCCAAAATTCAAAGACTCAGATCCAAAAATGGGCATCGGAGATGCATACACACTTCTCAGATGAAGAAATACAAATGGCAAATACATACATGAAAAAATGCTCACCATCATTGGTCACAAGAACAATGCAAATGAAAACGGTACTGAGATGTCCTCTCACCCCAGAAAGAAGGGTTTGAAGTGTTGCACTGGGTGCAGTGTTCCTCTGGTCATGCCGGGTTAAACTGGCTTCTTTGGTAGGTAAAAATTTTCCTGTTTTAGCAATACCTGCTTATTTCTGAATACTGCCCCACACAAGCAGGTAGATAGGGAGGTATTTCAGAAACAAGGAAACAATACAAGTATTCTCTCAGGTGATAGTCTCTTTGTATTACACATTAAATCTTCCAAATTTATTATAGTGAAGCCAAATTAAGACCAAAACAAAATATTTCCTTTTAAAGCCATTAGATTTTGGAAATGGTTTCTCTGTTTTTCTCTCACGTATGTAAAAAGCTTGGTTATATTTCAACATATGATCATTGTAAAATACAGGTGAAGGACATAATCAAATGGTAATATGGTGGTTCAGTTTATTTAGAATATTTTGGTGACATAGTGAGTAACAAAATAAGTTTATATAAAATATACAATTAAAAGCAAATTGTCCTGCCGACTTATTAAAATTGTGTATTTAGTAGGAGCAACGCAGACTTTGAACATGAAAGCATAGTTGTTGAAGACGTTGAGTGGTTTAATCCAGAATGACTTCTAAGGGGATTGGAACGGCTACAGTGACACCTGGAAATGATAATTAGGTCTTGGAATGGGTAACCTGCTTGGCATTTTAAAATTTAAGATTTGCTTCATTCAGGGATTTGCCACCTAAACAGAGGAAAGTACTTATGTAAGGGGATCCTTTTTACTATTAATGTGACTCAACAAATATCTTCATATTTCAGACACAGTGGTGAGGAAAAAAACCCTCTTGTCACATTGTCAGGACTTTATCATCCTTTCGAATTTGCTTCTTAAAAGAAAAAAAAACTCCTGCTCCCCAAAGCATTCGCAGGTGGTGCTTGAACTCATTTTTTTCTCAATGCCTTGTTTCCTTCCTGGTGACATGGTCTAGGAGTTGTATTCACTTCTGCAGGAGATGGTACCAACTAAGTTCTGCAGTTACCATGCATATCTCAATACATGTTACTAAATCTCTTCCACTAACCCTTCTTTCTAATTTGAACGTGTACAGCAGTATGGAGTGGAAGCCTTACTTTAAACTGTTCTGTTTTTATGTTCTTGCATTTTTTTTTTTTTTTTTTTTTTTTTTACCCAGGTCATGTCAGTGTTTCTAAGAGGCATGAATGTAGCTGTCTTAGCTACACTTGAAATTTCAGATTAAGAATCTGTGTTCTTTGTCCTATATTCTCTATCAGGATGCACTTAGCACTTTAAATAAGGCAAACTAGCACTGCATGGAAAATTCTAGAAAGAACATATAACACAGACTCATACACAACAGTAGTCTGTTGCTTTTAGCGTCCCCTCTTTTTTTAAAAAATATAGTTTAATAAGCAGTGCTTGCCATTTTTGAGGTTGCTGATATGGATTCACAGATTTCGCTGCCGTGCTGCGGTATCCATCCCATTCCTCTCTCACAGAAGTCCGCTATCCGTGTTTCCCCACTGGCCACCCAGCATTATACTAAGTCTATTATTGCCATCAATGTCTTTCTTACTGATCTGACTGTGGTCTTGCTGTTTTGCTCATATGTTTATTTTATTGTTTCCTATGTTCACTTGCATTGATATTGTATTTTAGAAATATAAGCGGCTGTAACTTTCCAGTGGTTTATGTATTGTTCCCACCTGTTAAATTCAATCAGCTCTAACAGGAACTTAATCCACACACCTTGTTAGAAAAGTACTGTGTATGGTTCTGTCTTCAAAGTTTTATACTTAGCACATGTGAAATAATGTCTCTTTGTAGGGCCATTTTTAAATTTTTATTTTGTGAAGATTTAGCTGCACAGAAGTCATTCGGATGGAGTAATATTTTTACAAAAGCTCATGCTAAATTTCAGAAAATTTGTTACTTAATCTGAAAACTCAGTGAAATAATTTCATAAGTAAAGGAACCAAGTCCGTCGCTAATTAGGAATAAAGCCAGACTAACGCCTCCCCACCCTGGTGTGTGTCTGTAAAAAGAAGCAGAAGCAGGCAGATCTTCTCAAGCACGGTACATCGATCTCCTCTCCACCTTGACGAGCCCAGCAGGCCATTGCAGTGGTCTGTGAACTTTGGAAATGGGTTCTTCACAGCTTGGTGATGCCCACTAGCCACAACAGACTGTGTGTTTCAGAGTTACTTTAAAGCCGGGAGCGCATATCAGTTCACCATTCAGATGGGAAGGGGATGTGGCTAGGGGCAGAATTACAACAGGGCCTGAATTCATTTTGTTCTTAATTCCTTTTCACTCATGGAAACCAGTGGTCATCAGCTTATTCCTTTTGACTCACTCCAGTGAGACTTTCTCTTAGTCCGTAGTGTCAGCTGGTTTTTGTAGGGGATGAAGCAGGAGGAAAAAGGCAGAAAAAATGGGAACAAACTATTGAAGTTGTTTTGCATTGACAACCTCCCCAGGTGGCACTCACCCCCTTATCCTCGCCATGATCCTTACCTTCTTCCTGATGACCCCTGAAAGGAGAGCCAAGGGGGAGAAGGGCCAAGGAGGTGTTTCACACTGGGCAGAAGTTCTGTTGGAGAAGATATCAAGGGGGTAGAGATCTGCCAGAAAAGGGAAAGCCCATGGTAGAAGAAGGGGGAACAGGCCCTGGAAGGGTGAGTGCTCCCGAGCATCGGACATGAAGATGCCCTTTTGCGACTCTTTCCAAAGCCCTGATCTAGTCTGATTTGCATGTCCATTTCTGTTGTGCCACACAGAGACATATTTGTGCTTGCTGTGATTGGGATGCTGGACAATAATCATGTACCTTCTGCTTTAGAAGATGCCTAAAAAAACTCTCTGTAGTCACTAAAGCAAAAGATACACATGCATTGAGCCTTACACAGAGTAGTTACAATTAGAAAAGCATGTTGAGTCATATGAGAACAACTTCCTCTCATCCCTGCCATCGATCTGAGGAATCTAGGGGTTATTCTGTTCTTTATGAGTTTGTTCCCGACCTTATTTCCCCAGTCTTCTTGTTAGCGTGCTAGATGGAAAGACTCGAATTGCTCTTTTTTTTTCTGACACTACTCTAGATCAGCATTTGGGTTTTTTTTTTCTCCTAACACTACTGCTCAGAAATGAGAAACAGAGAAAAGGAGAAAGACTGAGATATTGCTGTCAATCAAGAATGACTCCTTCCTGTCTCGGGATATCCTTAGACATGAGCTGAGACACAGTGCCCAGATATTGTCCTTGGGTGACTGAAGAGAGGAATTTCTAGGCCAAAATATCAACCTGGAATGAAGTTAAAATTGCCCTGATGTGCATATATTTTTCTTTTAAAAGACTTGTCATATTATCTTTTGATATGTTAATTATATTATCTTGCCTCAGTACAAACCATAAATCTCAAGCTTTTTCTGTCTTTAGAGGATAGAAGTCAACCAATACAGTGGACTCCCCCCAAAAACAATGACAGGCACAGTACAGCAGCCTGTTTTGACGCGGGAATGCTGGTGCATCTGCCTGAGATGGGCTGTTACAGAGCAGCAGCCAATCAGCAGCAAGGAGAACTGAATAACGCTCTCAGATTGGTTATTTGCAAACCTCCCCCCCCCCCAAATTATGGAGGATATTTGCAGTTTCTTTGAAATTGTGAGGGTTTCCACTAATTTTTATTAGTTAGCTTCTAAGGAAGAATCTATGAATGACAGGCTACAAATCTTGAACTGTGAATTTGGGGGAGGTGTACTGTACTTTTGAGAATAAGGAGCCATTTCTACACTCCTTTTCCTACCCCAGAATCAAAGTTGGATTGGCAGAAAGAATTCCACCCAGAAAGTCTGACAACTTATTCACTAGTCCCTCCTGATTATTTACACATTTTTTTCAAGTGTCTATAAAGTTTTAAACTTTACATTATCCATGTCTCTTATGTGATGTGTATACTTCCACCTCCCATAAACTTTTTGATATATACAGTGGTACCTTGGTTCACAAGCTTGATTCTTTTCATAATTCTGGTCACAAACCCAATTGAACGAGAACTGTATCAAATTTCCCCATAAGGTCAACATTGAACCTAACCATTGAATTTGATTTTGGTCCTCGTCCAATTCGTTTTGCAACTAGAATCTTGCAAAGAATTAAGTTTGTGAACTGAAGTCTGACTGTAATTACCTTGTGCTTGCAGTAGGAAAGGGATGCAGTCCCGTGGTTCATCCTGCAGCAAATTAAATCCATAAGTGATGTATGTACTGTGAAAGGCAAAGTATGAGATTCTAATGAGAGTTGTGGCTATTTCGCATGGCTTCAGCTTTTTGCGATCACCCAATTCCAGTGGTAGAGAGGTGCTTTGCTGTCAGAAGATTACCCCAAAGTGGTTTTTCTCTTCCTTTCTAGCACCATTTCTTCTCTGTCAGATGCAAGACTTTAGCTTTAGTGAATCTTGCCAGACCTTTAACTATGTGCCACTGTCTCTGACATAGTGAGACACTTTATTTCATGGGCCCGCTGCTAACCTTAAAGGATTTTTTGTTTGGGACAGGCCATACATAAATTAAATTTAGCTTCGCATCACTGTTAGGGGTGTTGTTTTCCTCTAGTTTGCTACTTTGGGGTTAATTTTTCATGGAAGGGACTTTGGGAGTGTTATGGCTGATACATTGTGTCAACTTGGAGAGTCTAGAAGTTTGGCTGAGTGATTCAGCAGGAAGCCAGGGTGCTTACTTTGTATACTTCCTGAGCCTGTGGAAGAGGAGGGCATGGAGACTGTGTGAGACCTACACGCCCCCAGGGTAGGGGGAGGCTGTTTACAATGTAGGGGAGAAAAGGAGGCTGCTTTCAGCCATTCTTCTCTTTTGCTGGTTGCTTTTGCTGTGCTCTGCTGCCCTGAACAGTTTGCCCTCTGCCATGTGCCACTGTGCCCCAGAACCAGCCAAGTATGGACTGAAACCTCCACAAACTGTAAGCTAAATAAACCTTTCCTTCCTTCATTTTGGGTGTTGGGAATTTTGTCTCAGCAATGGCAAAAAAGTAACCAAGACACGGAGTTGTGACTATTCCTTTTCATAATTTCAGCAAGGTCAGTATTGTGTGCACTAAGAGCAGGTAAGGACAGGAGGGTTGTGATTTTATCTTAAACACCTGGGAACAGTCAATGAAGAAGCTAGGATTTTGATCTTTGGTCCTTAGGGTCGTATTTCTGGTTTTTCTTAAATCACCTACCACAAAAAATGATTTCAAGATAGAGTAAGAATTTTGTCTTCACAAGAATTTGATGGCTGAGCATGTCTTTTAAGGATTCTTGAGCAGATAACAAGCACAGTGAGATGAGGGGCCACTGATTTAGATCACAGGTTTCTACACGAGCCATTGTTGCTCTGATAAGGCTTGGCCAAGCTCTGCCTGCCTGTCAGTATGGGTGCCCCAGCTCATCTCTTTGCACAGAACATGTGCTTTGTGCTGCTCGGTCCTCCCCATTATCAATTTTCTACTCTAATAAATTGTTACGATGCATTTTGTTTATCACCTTTTCCCTTACAGTTTAGTAAGTAGACTAATGAAACACCCCAGCTGGTCCTTTCATCTTGGGATGGAATCACTTACCAAATGAGACACATCTTCCCCTCAGATTGAGTCATGCTGTAGTGACAGAGGGGGATTTCATGGGAGCAGTAAGATAACCAAGGATTCCATATGGCATTAATTTACCCCATGACTAGTAACTATATGCCAAGTACTGAGCTTAGTACCTGAGCTTTGTAAAACAGAGTAGAAGACGCAAAATAAGGGTGGGCTCTGAGAAGTTAGAATTGAGTTGTACATGTAGAATTCCACAGGATCCTTACACGTTTCTCTTTTGCTGTGTTTAACTCAAGAGAACACTGAGCTGGGAGAAACTTTTATAATCCTAAGTCAGCCTCTGATTCTAAAATTGCTTTTATATGAGTTTTGAATGAATCTTATAAAAGATAATCTGTCTCCTTAGGGTTTTGGTCTGGTTTCACTTGTGTTCTCCGAGCACATTACCCTTCTAAACAGAGTAGAGGGGTGAGACAGTGAACTGACTGGAGAAATCTAACCCAGAGATAAATATTCCCAGTAGTATTTTATAAGGATGCTTATATACTCATATATAATTCAAAATTACTTTTAACCAAACACGAATGTACAACTGACAGTAGTGTTCCAGAGACAATAATGCTCCAATGAAACAGTGATTAAAAAGAAAGGACCGAGTTGGGGAACATTCAAAAGTTAGAACTGATGAGATTTAGGGACCCGTTAGATATTTATTGACTAGATTTATGGACTATTGAAATGTGCTTAACACTGTATATATTTATATCCACTGCTCCTGAAAGCTCAGCCAGTGAGCATGGGTACAGTTTCACTGCCAAATATTTCAGTGTATCAGTGCTTACTGTGTGTGTCTCTGTAGATGTGGCATTGGAAACCACTGACATATTTAACAGCTTCCCCAAGGATTTATCTACTTTGTATTGGGTGACTTATTTAATTTTATGATGTTCAAAGATATTAAATAATTTTGTCGTTATGATATTTGTAAAGCTTTAAAAAAGCGATTGGAAAGTATGAAGCTTTATTTATTTATTTCATAAATTGGTCTCTGGAATTTCCAAACAAATACCACTATTTTGGAAAGCTGCTTGGTAGTAAATACTGATATTTAATGTCTACATGCTATGGCACGTTAGGTGTAGGAATTGAATTGCTTCTATGTATATGTATCTGAGATAAATGAGTTCTGATGTATACAAAAAGTTATGTAGAAATATAGTGGCACTGTTTAAGTATCTCTAAACTGAAAACCTTAAAAATATCTATCAGTATTGAATGAAAGAATAATTTGAGGTTTAATTACACAGTAGAATAGTACCCATCCATGAAAAATGACAATATACTGTTTCACTTGATAACACTGATGGATCTCATAGACAAAAGCCTGTGTAAACAGTATTTTTCCATTTACATGTGGTTCATCAAGAGGCAAAAGTGGTCCATGGCCATAGAAATCAGAATGAGATTTTAGAGAAGGGATATTGGTAGGAAGGAGGAATAGAATGCAGCCTTCATGGATGCTTATAATGTTCTATACAATGATCTGTGTGGTGGATGCAGGGTATGTGTGTATATGTGTATGTACATGTGTGTACATGTGTGTGTATGTACATTTACACGAAGTATATACTTGAGACTTACTACTTGACTTTAGATATAATTTAATATCAGTGCTTTAACAAAAGAAATTTCCAAGCAGTAGCCACTTTACCAGAACTATTCATTGACTAGTAAGACACTAATTTGAGACTTTGAGAGAGTGGAGTTGAAGATGTCTTTAGAGATGAGCAATGAACGATCTGGCTATTGTTGGATTAGGATGTGATAGGATTCTTTGGTACAGTGTGATACATTTCTTTAAGTGGAATTATTGAAGGAAGGAAAATTGCTGAATGCATGATCTCTGAAAGCGACACCATCACAAAGATGACTGTTGGTCTAGAAAGACTTGAAGCCACATACTGAAGCTTTTATTCTCTAAAAATGAGCACCATAAATTAGCTCACTGTCAAGTCACTGTTTATCTCCTATTCACTCCCAAACTCTAGGAGGTCTTTGGAAAATCCACCAGTGCTTAGTCAGTATGTCATTTCCAAAAATAAAGAGTGTAGACTTGCAAGGACACTGGAAATAGCTTCCTCCATATGGTAGGAAGAAATGCAGTTTTGCTCTTTTATCTTCACAGGGCTAACAGCACTAAGCAGATTCTGTGGATAGAGCCAGAAAGCAAGGTTCATCCCCATGGAAAGGCTAGAAAGAAATGGTATTTTAACAGCCAGAGAGAGCAGAGAGAGAAGCAGAAGGCTTGAATGCTCCACAGACTGCATACCTGTGTGTTGAATCGTTAGAAGCTTATTGTGTCATTCTGTTTGAGAAATGTGTGCTTGTGGCACCATTGGTTGCCGGAATACTGCTCCTGTATAAAACTATGTCTCATTAAATTTATTACTGGTGTGTTGTTCTTATAAGAACAAGGGGAGGGGAGTATTTTGGTTTTTATTTGTTTTTCACGATTTTCCTGAAATGGAGGAATACCTGCGGCAGAATACTCAGACGGGCATTATTGTCTAAGACTCGCTTTTTGGCTAACAATTTGAAAGATAATTTATTCTCTTTATGTGTTAATCTGTCCATAGTAATTGTATATGGTAACACAGGACATTAAGGAGATGGGAAAATAAGGCACTTTAGAGGTCTTACAGGGTCGTGGCCAAGAGGATGGGCTCTGGAGATGGCCCCACCCAGGGCCAGGTCCTGGCTGTGCCCCTTACTGGATGGGTTACCTTGAGCAAGTCAGTTCAGCGGGACAGTGTGGGCTGTAACACTGCCTTCTCCATGGATTTTTGTAATGGTTACAGGGGTAGTAAGAGACACCCCTTTACTATGTGCCCAGTAAGATTTTCTCAATTCAAAATTGCTGTAAACAATAAGTATATAAATATTCTCAATAAGTTTCAGTTGCCAGGGATGTAACTCAGCAACACAGCACCTACCTGGCAAGCATGAGGTCATGAGTTCAATTCTTGGTACAAAAACAGTTTCATTTGCTTGTGTTTTTCATTAACATTAAGTTAGCTATATCACATCTTTTATTTTAATGGCTGCTATCTCCTCTTGAGGATACTGAAGTAGGAAATGAGATATTGGTGTCCATATTTGTATCCAAGTATTTGATATCCAAGTATGTTTTCTTAATTTATTTTTAATGTTTTGGTGTCGAGGATCAAACCTAGGGCCTGATGCGTGTAGAGCTGATATTCTACCACCGAGCTACACTTCTAGCCCTGATATCCAAATATTTTTGGCACGACAATGAAACATTTAGATGATGTATTTACTTACAACTGAATGGCTTTCTGATACTTTCATTTGAGTCATTGCTTGTCATCCTTCTGAGTGAATTTTAAATGCTAAAAATAAGGTGTGAAAATGGTAGATAGGATACATATCTAAAACCAAGTTTTGGAAGAAATTCTTAAGAAAGGAATATGGTTCAGCAGATTTGCATGCAATCAGATAGATGAAGCATTGTTTTCTGATTAGCGAGCTATTTGAACTGGCGAAGGGCCAAATTCTATCTTGTATATATTCTACATGACAAAACTGGCTAGTCTGGTAAGGAGTATGTTCAGACAATATAAAAGAGAAGATCATACATTGTTTTAAACTCATGGAGTTTAAACATTTCTGCATGTTTTCTCTGTGTTTTAGAAAAGTGGAGAGCAATGGAGATTTATGATAGTTGGTTTTAATTAGAAAACCATTTTAAGAGCCCTGTCATATTTATTTAAACTTTATTGTGTCTTGCTATAATTTTTAAAAACAAGAAGTACATTTTGAAAATGCCACCTATTAGAATACAATTTTTAATACTATAAATAATGTCACTTGTTTTCCTCCATTAGTTTGGTATGACTTTAGACTTTGGTGTGTTACTTATTTTTTTGTATGTTTTGCCTTTCTGGCCAAGGTCTTCTTCAGTGCTCCAGTTCTATCTAAGGCAGAAGTTGGTATAAGCAAACAATTGAATTTCTAGTTCCTTGACATTTACCCCTTTAAAAGATACACAAAAAGCCAAGGTTGTTTCTTTGGTTTTTTGCTAGTGGACTCCTGCGCTGTGCTTTGTGCTGTGGTGTGCCTGTATCCTGTGAGTGTCGTGCAGGTAGCCGAGGGGCCTGGGGCCAGGGCTGAGGAGCAAGCCCGCTTTGGAGGCGCTTAGCTGAGTAGAGGGAATCCCAGCCTCCCTTGCGTCTTATTTTCAGTTTTCCATACTGACTCTGCTCGTCTTTTTCTGTGAGTCAGTATGTTTTGTGTGTGTTCATGGGTGGGTGGGTATAATTACTCCATCCAACTTGACTTTATTTAACAGGCCTACGACTCTGCACCTCTGTAGCAAGTTGCCTTCTCTTTAAAAACACATTTATTAATTTTGTGCCAGGATTAAATCCAGGTTCTGACACATTCTAGGGAAGCACTTAATGACCAAGCTGGGTCCTTAACCCTAGTAGCTTGCCTTCCAGAACTTAAACCCAGTGTGGCTCATCTCTATATGGAAGGGGGTATCATTCTTTCTATTGTTTTCTGAGACAAGATCTCACTAGTTCAGGCTGGCCTTGAACTCACTATGTGGCCCAGGCTGGCCGCAGATTCAGAGTGATCTTCCTGCCTCAGCCTCCTGAGTGCTGGGGTTACAGATATGTGTAATAACCACCATGCCCGGTGTTCGTACTTTCTGAACACAGAAAAGTGATCTTTTCACAGATCTGAACACGCCTTTCTCAAAAAAATAGGTCCCATATCTTAGTTTTCCAAATCACTTTTATATAACATATAGTTTTGGTTTTTAAAAAAAATGTCTGTTATGTATGACTTGGCTGCTAATGTAACAGTGATTTATAACACTGTATTGAGTAGCAGAAAATGACAGAGATGTTATTATCGAGAACTAGTACAGGACCAGATGGATAGTAATTTTTACTCGATGAAGAGATATACAATACTACTGAATTATTTGCACACACGTGAAGTTCTTGGTTCTGGGTGATTTGGGAACCAGGATACCAGTATTAGGCTTATGGACCCAACAAGAGTAAAGGCCAGAACTACCAAGATGGTGCTAGGGGAGGCTGGAACAAGGAACTCCTTCGTTTGAGGAACAGCAACCAGATTATAACCCAAAGCACAGCTTTCTAAACTGAAGTCCGAAATATACATCAGGAAAACAGAGGTGGTCCTGACAGGGAAGGCGGGAGACTGAGCTCTCAAAGCCTGCTCAGGGGCCGTGACAGGGAACCTTTGGAAGTTCTGCAGCTGTCGGTCCTTTCCTGAGGCTGACCCAGACTCAAACACGGGGTGGGCAAAGCAGGTCATTAGCTTTCACCTATGCCACAGCTTGACACGTATGCCAAAAGACATAGATAAATTAAGAAGCAGGTAAATAATGCCTGGGTAGATTATGCTTTATTTTCAAGGTTGACTTCTAGATTCTGACTCTGGAAGCGATGGCAAGTATCTTCTTGCTCATTACTAGACTGTGCCTGTTTTGTTTCTGAGACTGTGTGTAGGCTGCTCAAGGAAGAGAGGAACGTCCGGTGCCAGGCAGATAGTCTGGAGATACCACTCCTGGGCATGGTCAGTGTCAGTGTGTTCTGTAGCCTGGGGTGCCTTGGAATGCTGCTGGATGCCTGTGAGGTCGGCCACCCTGCCCTGAGGCTTAATGTTAATCTGAGCAGGGGAAGGTGGTCCTGTAAATAAGATTGCAGTCCTCCTTGCTTGTGCGCGTGGACTGAAGAAAGCCTGATAACCTCTTGCTCTGCAAAATCCCATACAAGCATTCTTTGCTTCTGAGTGTAGACTAGTCAGGACTGAAGGTGCCTGTTGTTTCCTGAATTGCTATCAGCTAGGTTAGAAAGGCAATTTATTGGTTCTTGATTCCTAGTGGGTCAAAAATTAGGAGATGAATTTAGTTTTTCAGAATAAGAAACTTGAACCCAGATGAGAGTTGCAAGGTGACAAACAGAATGTCTGAGGAGTTCTTAGGGGGAATAACTATTTCTAAATCTTCAGTGTGTAAGTTATGTGCTCTCTTAAGTCTGAGCGTTTATTCCTTAAATAACTTCTGTGTTCCTCTTGTTGGAATAAACTAAAGGTATTAGTAATAATCTTACACTTGCAAAATGTTTTATACTTTATGCAGATGTTGCATGTTATCATATATGTTAATCTCAAATTATGGGAATATTGCATATGGATTATTAACCGCATTTTCCAGATGGCAAACTTGAGATCTGCAGGCCAAAGAACTTGTCTTAAGTCCCTAGCTACTAATTTAGGCGAAGACCTGGCCTGAAATCGCAGATCTCTTATCTCAACCTAGGTCAAATCCCTGGAAATCATAAAGTTAGAAACTGGTCTCTCTCTCTTTCCTCTCATTGTTAAGCCCTTCACTCAGTTTGGCTTTACGGTTTTATAGTTGCTCACATTCTTCTTTCTTTCTTTCTTTCTCCTTAGAATGTTCTGGGCTGCTTTGTGCATCTGCCTACTTGAGAGCATTGCATACCATGTGCTCAAATATCTGTGTGAGAAACAGCCGGTTTTACATTGGATAATTCTCCTCCAGAATTTACCTTTCCCTAATCTCTTTAGATCACTGTTCTTATTTTACCCTACTTAGAAAAGGATTTGCCTTATTGGATCTGGTCACTCATTCCTCTAATCTAATATCTAGTTTCCAGCAATTCCATGACGCATCATTCCAGCAGAAAGTAGTATACTTCCCCAGCTAGGAAGTAGGAAGCCAAGATCTTGTTATGACTCTACATTAGATGGTGAGCAAATTATTCAGTTTTGTTCCTAATTCATGATTCAGTAGACTGTAAGGTGCTACAAGAAACTTCGAAGTATCTACACTGGATATTTAATGCAGCGCTCTTTGATGGATCATCGTAATTATGTAGTACTCCATATAATGTAAATACACTTTTTTTTTTTTTACAGTTTTAAATTAACAAGAAACATCACTGTTGGTTGGGCAAGTAATTACTTAAATGTGGTTTTGGTTACTTAATAAATAAAGCTTATTTCATCTTTCTACTGTATCTTGATGTGATTCTAAAGCAAGTTATTTATTAGCTCATAGTTCTTGACTTTAGTACTAGAATCATAGACCATTATTTGAATATTCCCTTTTCAGTAGTTCTGAAATCTGCATCAGCATTAGCTGTGACATTTTAAGTGGAGTTTTCCAGGGTTATATTTTACTTTGTTGAAGCTATATTAAGTTGTGGAAAGCAGAATGCAGAGAACATGTATTAGTCTTGTACCACTATAACAAATAACCAACCTATAAGGAGAAAAGGTTTATTTTGGTTCACAGTGATAGGGACTTCAGTCCAAGATCAGCTGGCCTATTGCCTTTAGGCCTGTGGTGAGGTAGCACATCATAGCAGGAGTACACAGCAAAGGAAAACCACTATCTAACAGCTGAAAAGTGAAAGGAACCCCACACACAGATTTTCTAGAGATTTTCTACTTTATCTAAATGGCTACCTAGGGGCTGAGTTCTAATGCAGTGGTAGAGTGCTTACTTTGAATGCATGATCCCTTGTATTTGATCCCCAACACTGTAAAAATAAAAAAGAAAGAAAGAAAATAAACCACTATGGACAAAAAACATACCCTAGTGATTCTGAGTTATAGCCAAGATTCTAAGATTCTATAATCTTAGAATGATTTTTCTAAGATTATAGGTGAGCTTCTGAGATCAGAATACTTTAGATAAGATTCCCTTATTCAGGGGCTGGGGGTATAGCTCAGTGGCATAAGCGCTTGCCTGGCAAGTGCAAGGTCCTGAGTTCGATCCCCGGTACCGGAAAAACAAAACAAAACAAAAGATTCCCTTATTCAGCAGACATTGAATTCCACTTGTTCTGGAAAAGGGGAATTATATAGTCTCTGTCTGGAGGTGCATGTATTTTAATGAGAATAGCCTCCGTCATTGCTGTCTGGGTATATTATAGTAGGAGAATATACAGTTCTGCAAGTGAAGAAGAGGCTCCTAAGCCAGCCCCTGGCAGGTCATCATGTTCAAGAAAAAAAAAATCCTTGAGATTTGAGACTTGAACATTCCTGTCCAGGAAGTAGACACAGTTTGCCCCTTTGGCAGTGCAAAGTAGAGTAGAATTATAAGGGACCACTACAGTTCTGTTAGAGGGCAGTGGTGACAGCCTAAGGCTGGCAGCAGGACGGGGACCCTGGTGGAGAAGGCCGGGTGGCCTGCATCTCTGGGAAGAGGTAGTGAGGACTTCGCCAGGCTGGTGAGAGAGAGAGTACGGAAGGGTAGGGAAGCCTCAGGAAGGGGGTGTGCGGCTGGCTGTGGGAGACAAGAGGAAGAATGAGCCAAAGGTTCCGTCCTGATGCCGGGGGATTTGGCGTCTCTCGCTGAGACATGGAGATTGTGAAAGAGAGTTGTTTGGATGACGCGTTTCTTCATCCTGGTGGCTGTCTGTGCATCTGCCCCACTATTTAGCACAGTGCCTGCTGCCGATTAGATATGTTCGTTGGAGTATTGGTGTGGCTGTTATGAATGACTTAATTTCTCTCTTCCCTGAAGGATTCTAGGAGGGTGAGTGTCCAGAAGGGTACAGTGGCTTCATTCTATCACGCTGTCCATACATGTATTCCCCAGCATTTCTATTGCTTCATCCTTAGGGGGTGGCGGGTGGCTGAGGGCATGTGGCCTATTTCCATAATTTCATCTTCAAGCTTGATAGAAGGAAAGTAGAGAGCAACAAGATTCCTCCTGGGGGCTGCGCTTTATCACACTGCTGTCATTTACACTTTAAATGTCCTTCAGAGTCACAAGTGTGTGACACACTTAGGCCCCACGGTGACACTGTTAGGAGAC
Organism: Dinomys branickii; assembly: GCA_004027595.1. NCBI lineage: Eukaryota > Metazoa > Chordata > Mammalia > Rodentia > Dinomyidae > Dinomys > Dinomys branickii. The sequence continues at coordinate 29,148 of PVLD010014232.1, forward strand.
TGTGTGACCTTGAAGAGGCGGGGCCTAGTGGAATGTCTTCAGGTCCCTGGCGCTGCTCTGGAGGGGACAGTGGGATCTCAGCCCCTTCCTCTTCCTTTCACTTTTCAGCCTTTAAGATAGTGGTTTTCCTTTGCTGTGTACTCCTGCTATGATGTGCTACCTCACCGCAGGCCTAAAAGCAATAGGCCAGCCGATCTTGGACTGAAGTCCCTATCACTGTGATCCCAAATAAACCTTTTTTCCTTATATGTTGGTTATTTGTTATAGTGGTGTAAGACTGACTAATACATGTTCTCTGCGTTCTGCTTTCCACAACTTATATAGGTACAACAAAGTATAACATAAGCTGGGGAAAATGCTGTTAATAGTTCAGCCATTATATCCAGTTAAAATTCTGAGGTTCTGTTGCTAGAGGATGAAGAGGATTTTGTGGCCTAGGTTCTTAAGCCTGTGTGGTGGATTAACTAATAGTCAACTTGTAACACTCAGCTAAACGGAATCAGTGTGGTGCTGGGTGTGGGAGGCCCACCTGAGGATTGTTCCCAACAGCATAGAAGGAGACCTGGACAGGAAGAAGTGGTGCTGTTGCTTCTCCTAGAGAAGCTAATTGTGCTGGCTTTCCTGACATGAACTCAGCTTCTCTCATCGCTAGCAAAGCTCGAGACCTTGCTGTCGCTGAGGAGGCTGTGGTTCTTTCTGGGGGCACCCTGGTTGCTTCCTGGCTCCAGTGCAGATCGCTCCTTCTGCTGGCACAGATCCCACTGGCACAGACTTTCTAGCTTCCACCACTGGCCTTTGGGCCTTCATAATGCAAGTCCTCGATAGACACTTGCATGAGATGTTGTCCTGGGCCCTAGGCCTCCAGTTGAACTTGTGGAGAACATTGCTGTGGGCTCTAGGTCTTCAGCTGGACTCTTGCAGGACGTTGTCATGGGATCCAGGTCCTCAGTTGGATTCTTTGGGTCTCTAGTGTGTGGACAGATCTCCTGCACTCTTTTGCATCTGACTCTTTGGGTGAATATTATAAAATAATCCTATAAACTATATGTCCTGTATTAAATCCTTATAAACCCTGACTATGATAGCATGGTATCTGCCACAATGGTCCTGACTTTTGTAAAATGAAAGTGGGCTGTATCTGGTCATGTTGAGTTAAAGGCAGAGGGAAGGCCTCCACATAGAGGTGCCCAGGATGTGGACTGAGATGTGGAACAGTAGCTCAAGAGTGAGCAAGGTGTGAGATTTAAATAGGCAAAGTCATTGCCTAAGAACACGGATGTACTCAGTAGAACGTTGGGAGAAGTAATGAATAAGACCGGGAAAAAGCTTTGGTGGGAGCAGGCATAGATGAGACGGTAGGGCAGGTGAGGAAATCAGGCTGGGGAATAACTGGAAATATTGGGAGAAGTAACCAGCTCAAGAATTGAAAAAAATATTTTTTGCCAAGGCAGAATGAAAAAAAAATGAATGAAAGACATTGCTGAAAGGAGGAAAAGTTAGGGAATACCAAAAAATAGAAAAGAGAGCTCAGAGTATGAGGAGAGAGAGAAGACTGTTGAACATGTCAAAAAGTTTTAGCTAGGATTGGTGGCATGCCGACAGCAGGTTCCATCCAGAGCATCAGATCCAATGCGGTATTCTTCAGGGGAATGTGTTCCATTACAGGAAGCAAATTTAGTAGCGGTTTCCTTAAAGATATGGAAATATCTGATGAGTAGTGGTTGTACTTAACCAATGACATTATAGTGGAGTATTTCTACTCTATAATGGAGTATTTCTACTCTTTCTGTGCTGAAAGGGACACTGCAATGGTTGAATATAATTTCTATATATGGCAAAAGAAATTATTTTAATTAATATATATAGGTTTAGGTATGTTAATTCTGTAATCAGCAAATAATTTGCATGATATTTGATTAATAGGAAAGCTCACACGTAGTCTGAAGGGCAAGGGATTTGCATTTATAGTGGTTTTACTCTCTGGAGCATTATAGTGTGATGGAAAGGAGATTCTTCCTCAGCTCAAGGGAGAATCTCAAGTTTTGACATCCGTATTGCGTTGTCCCTCTAAGTACATTTTGGAGTCATTACTGCTTGTGCTGTCTAATAGGGAAAAATTTAGCACATAGTTTTTTTTACTGAGTCGGGGGGACTTATTTACCAGCCAAGGAATCTCTTTTACATGGATACCATCTTTATTTTCTTTTATTTGTTTGAGTTGTATTTTGAAGAAAACAAAACAAAATGGAAATCTAGATCCAAGCTAAATGAATTTAGTTTTTAATTTCAGGCCTTCGACCTTTATTTTTGAGGTGGAGTCTACTCAGTTGCCTAGGCTAAACTTCAACTTGTGGCCCTTCCATCTCAACCTCTTCAAGAGCATGTGCCACCATGTCTGACTTGTTAGATCTTTTTGATTGAGCACTACCAGGTAGAAATAGAATGTAAGCCCTGTATGCACTTCAAAAGGTTAAAAACATAAGCTGTATATACAATTTCAATATTTTCTAGTGGCCACATTTTTTTTTTTTTTTCCAGTACCGGGTATCGAACTCAGGACCTTGCACTTGCCAGGCAAGCGCTTATGCCACTGAGCTATACCCCCAGCCCCTTGGCCACATTTTTTAAAGGTATGAAGGACTCAGGAAATTAATGTTAAGACATTTCATACAATGCAGAGTATCCAAAGTATTGTTTGAACTTGTAATCAATGTATGAAATTAATGAGGTATTTGGCATCCTCTTAAAATAATCCCAGATCTTTGAAGTCTGTGTTTATTTCAAGTGTCCAATTAGCTGCATGTGGCTAGTTGTTCTTTGTTGGACAGCACAATTCTAGAAAAATGAGGAGGAGTCCTGTTTTCTTCGTATTGTAATGCTGACATTTGTCTGTTGCTTGCAGATCTGCCACTAAAGATTTTTCCTAAATTTTTAATGTGGATTACATTAGGCACTGATCCCAATAGGCATATATGGAGTGTTAGTATTTTAATTTTTTGATCACTGTTAGGAAGTAAAGTGAATGAGTGGGAAATAAGGGTCTTTTTTCCTTTCCTGTAGTACTTCGCTTTCAGTGTCACCTGAGCCTTCTTGATTACAATTTCAAGTGATTGAGCTCAGAGTGTAGCTCTGTGTAGCTCAGTGGTAGAGCACATTGTTAGCATATGTGGGGCCCTGAGTTTAATCCCCAGGGCCAACAAATAAAAATAGATAAAAAAATTACTGGTGCGCAGTTTAGCGAACAGCAAAGCGCAGGTAAATTTTCTTTTATGTTTTCTTTTAGAGATCCAGTGCTTGCTTTGGTTTCCTCATTTTTTTTTTTTTTTCTGACTCCTTTTAAAGGGGTCACCTGTGAGTCTGGGGCTTTTCCTGGGCTGATGTAGAACTGAGGCAGCAAATCAGAACAATCTTCCCTGTAGGGGTGTCTGGGAAGGTGCAGGCTCACCAACAGTTTTCCTTCCTTCCTTCTTCTTAAAGTTGTTGGTGAGGCCCTGGGAGTCCTGAGTAGATTTGGGGTTAAGATTCTCATTATTGTTCTGGCTCTGCTTCCTGGATACTCTCCTTTGTTCCTGAAGAAGTGCTTGGTCCAAGTGCCTCTCATACTCTATTAGCAAAGAGCTTTTTTAAGAAGTCACTACCCATCTCCTTCTGATACTGTCATCAAGTAATATATAAATTAGCTATATTATACACTATATCTAATACGGTCTAGATATATGCTCTATAGTGATATATATTATATGCTATGTAATATATATATATAGTACCTGAATTATATAACATAAATTACTAGAAAAATTAGTATATAACATATAACTAGTATATAACACACACACACATACGCACATATATGTGTGTATATATATATATATACATATACATACATGTATATATATATATATATATATATATATATATTTACTAGAAAAATTAGGGAAAAACCTCCCAAACAAAGACTTACAAATGTAGATTCAGTGGTCAAAACATTACTCCCCCAGGTTGTTATAAAATTCTTGGCACTTGCTCAGTTTCTGATCACATTTACCCTTCTGTGGACAAGTGCTAGGCTGCCATCTGCATTCTGAGGAGATGGCCCTGACTTACAGCTGTAGTCATCTCCCCGTGGGCCGCTCCATGACACATCATGACGGAGGATCCAGAAACTTAGGTGTGCGAGGATGTGCAGGGGCTGCAGCTGGGATTCAGGCCCAGGGGCTCTGTTAGGAATAGGGAAAGGTATCCCTTCCCCGAGCTGGCTGGCTCTCCCTTCGCGCTACACACGGTGTGAGATGCAGCTTGAACCATGGGGCGCTGTGGCTCTGTTCACGCACACCTGTGACCACCCTGCTCAGGGCCTTCAGGAGGAGGGAAAGTGGAGGGTCAGCCTCTCTTCATCACTGTATTGTGCATTTCCACAAAACAGCAGGTAAGGAAAATTCAAGTTGGTAAAAGTTAGACATTTTTAGTCTTTCCAGAACGTAGACATCTGTGCTTAAGCTTTGGGGTACTTGTTATGTAATCACTGTCTCAGACTATTATTAGAAATTTCCTTATGTAGTCAGCCAAGCAGCAGGGATCTATCACAGCACCAAAATATAAATGAATATTTAATGATCTCATAAATACTTGTGCATATATTCCCATTGTCCTTGCTGCTTAAATCATCACAATTTTATCATCACTTCTTGGTGCTGGCTTAGTATTTAAATTACACGAAATTTAAAAAGATATAGGCACGGAAAGTAGACTGAGGCTACCTCCTTAGTACAGCAATCACTTATACCAAAAATTAATGTTAATTTTAAGCATATTTGTAGCTTCGGAGCCAAATTATGTTAACTATATGAAGGTCCCGAAAGTTGTGAATGGGGCCCAAAGCATGAACATCGTGGTTGTGTTCCCTTCCATGGGCAATTGTTATACATGGGAAAAGGAAATGTCCCACTGGTCACATAGGACACCAGGAAAAGAATACAAATGGAGAATTTGCTTCTAACCACTGAAAAACGAATCTGAGCCAAGTAGGGCCTGATTTATTTTTTAAGCAATTACCTGAGAGGAAGGAAGAGCAGTCATTCTCTTGAAGCATTAAGTGCAGTCATGAATGTGTCAGTTTTCTTTCACAGTGCAAAACACATTAGTATCTCGAAGGATGGAGTGAGTCCACTTAAGGAAAAAGCTGCCAAGCATGTATTTTTTTAAAAATTTCACTTCTTATTGCTGTCATCTATTGCAATGAGCACACTCTATGCCAGGCCATTGGTAAGGGTACAGGGTGCACCATCACACTGCTGTCCGCTGCAGCCCTTTGAAGTTGATGCATTGTTTTTCAGGTGAGGGATCTGAGGCTTTCGAGCACTGTAGCAGCTTTTCCGTAATGCATTAGGAAGCAAGTTAGGGAGGTGTGGCACCTCACGTTCTGGGCAGCAGTGTGCTGTCATCATGTGGAAGCTCATTAGAGTCAAAACTTCAGTTCCATTTAGTATTTTTGCTTTTAAAAGGTCCCACGCAGCTTGGTAGAACTAGATTTTAAGGAATTCTGCTTTATTTTGCAGAGTTCATGTTTGTAATCCCTGCGCATCTGCACCTCCCGGGGAAGTCTAAGAAAGCCTTCTTAAGGGAATTCACAGAACCTAATTTTAGGAAGATTCAAAATATTTTTTTTTTCTGATGATAGTCTAGTTCTGTAGATTTCAAATTTGTAGCCAAATTTGAGAACTTGGATCTTTAATCATTTTCTGGGTGGTGATGGTGAAGTCCTCTGGACCCAGGAACACAGTTTGAGAAACACCAGACTAGATTTTTAGGAGATGAATTAGAAATCTTTGGCATTTATCTATTCGGTATACAATATAAAGCTATACACTGATGAGGGAGGAGGAAGGATGGTGTTTTAAGGACATATGGGAATTATCATTGACTTGATAGCAGAACAGAGTATGCAGCTGAAGGGGAGGCGAGAGTCTAGATTGATTTCTAGGCTTCTGGCTTTGCTGTGTGGCTGGAGAATGGTGGTCTCTCTACCTCAACATCTGGAATCAGAGAGGAGCAGCCAGCTGGAGGTTTGGAGGTGGGACTGATAAGAGTTTTATCTTGGACGCATCAAATAAAGATTGATGCAGGTAATTTAAGTGGAGATAGCTTTTAGGAAATAGGAGACTGCTGAGTTGAAGGTGCAGGCGTGTATGTTCATACGGGAGAAATTACAGATCATAAAGAGAGCAAGGTGCAGAAAATAGAACTCTGGGACCTGCCAGTATGAGGTGAATGTAGAATAATTCACTTTCTAAAGGACTGAGAAGAACTGGCAGGAGCTCTGGAGCGAGAGTTTCTATGAGGGTGTGACCAACATGTCAGCACTCCAGGAAGTCAAATGATGTATGGACTCCAGTGTGCTCCAGTGTGCAATGTGCAATGTGCTCATTGCATTGATCGGAAACATAGTAAAAGCAAATTTTGTCAAATGGCACAGATGGGCCCCAGATTGCATTTATCTGAAGCTAGAAACCATCTTTCAGGACAGAGAATATAAGTCTTCTGAGTCCATGATTTGAGATTTTGGGTTTTTTCAAATCTGAAAAAGGCAATGCTAGTGTCAGAAAAGTCGTGCTGAGCTAATTGGTACACAGTCAAATTGTAAGGTAAATTTTCTCAGTGACATTTAGTAAAATGTTTAGAAAGAAAATTTAGAATCAAATGTAACGTTTGATTCTAATTTTTTTCCCTTCCACACAGCAGCAGCTCTTGTGAGGTGTTGTCCCTCACCCTGGGAAACTTTCGGAAAGAGCCGGGAAGGTTTTATGGTTGGTCCTTCTAAAAGTGTTTCGTTTTATTCCTCATCCCTGCCGGGGAGCTTAGAATGCTATTATTGCTATTAAGAATATTATTTTACTCTGTGGCTTTGTGTGACAGCTGGGTATGGTTAGTTTTTTAGTGTACTGGTTGACCCAGCTTAATCCACAAAAGGAAGACAAGGTCAACAAAGGTGATAGTTATTACGGCAGCTGTCACTTCTGGTGATTTGACCATAACCACTTTTCTTTCCTTTTCCTCCAGTGTTTTTCTAAATAGATTTAAAACAAAACACAGAGAGTAAATAGAAATTGTTGTCCCTCAAGGATCAGGACCTGGGATAAGAGTTTCATAAACAGGATTTATCGGTGGCATGTTGGTATCTGGGGAACATGGTTTAAACGTGATTGTGTTCCATAGCAGTGCTCCCACCTCTGTCCCCAGAAACCTCCGAGGGTGTGTGTGTGTGTGCTGGCTGCTGCAGACTCTCTGGACAGCCAGACTTGAGACTGAGCTGATGCAGTCCTTTCAATTTGATGCTTGTATTTTTCTATTAATTAATTGGAAAGTTCTCCACCAAATGTGGGTCAAATGCAGAACAAGAGGAACTGCCAGTAAAATAGTGAGCCTTCTAATGACCCAAATAAAAGCACATTTTCTCTTTTATGGTGCAACTGATCTGACCTAACAGATTCTCCGTGTGCATACTTTAACGTTTTCCTTCACTCGTTGAACAAGTTTTCAAAGGTCTGTGTAAAAAAAAAAAAGCACACTTTTTAAATCATGGGCTGCAAATGATCAAATGTGTAATTGTTATTTCACAGAGACCAGACTCACTTCCTAGACTATTAGAAATTTTACTGGTTGACAGATAAGAATCTTGTAAGACTGATAAAGCACATGACTTGGAGGTTGATGGTGAATACTAGGAGAAGGATGGTAGACTTTTAAGATTGTTTTAGATAACCCAAAGCTCTTTTTAAGCATTAAAAAAGTGTTTTGAATATTTTAAGTAATGATATGGGTATTTTCTTTTATCCTTTTCATTTAGAATTTTAAAAAATCTTATGTATATTGGATTTAAAGTTAATGTTTTCCCCTTTATTTTTGGAGCAGGTTGTCAAGTTATTAAGCAACAAAAGATCACAAGCAGTTGGAATATTAATGTCTAGTCTTCACTTAGATATGAAAGACATACAACATGGTAAGTGCAAAACAAAAACTCTGCTTTGAAATTTTATAATTTGGGCAGAAAGATATTATGTTTGGTGGTAAAAGTCTTGCAAACTTATCTGTGTATACTGAAATTATTGTATTTCCCATAAGTGTTACCAAACTTTGTCCTGCCAGTTGTTTCTGGAAAAGTTACTCTTGATTTGATTTTTCTTTCTTATTGTACCTTGGTAAAGGCCTGTTTTTCATGTGACATTATTATTCTGATATTCTGCTGTAACAGAGTACCAAATATTGGATAGCTTTTAAACCATAAATATTTATTCTTTCTGAAAGAGGCCAGAAGTCTAAGATCTGGGTGCTAGCACGGATGGATTCTGGGAAAGATCTTTTTTGGGATGCAGACTGCCTGATATTCTTATGTGGCACAAACAGGTCAAGCGAGCTCCCCTGTGTCTCCTTCATAGAGGCATTGCTCCCACTCCTGAAAGCTCCCCTCTCATGATCTAATCACCTTCCGAAGACCCTCTTCCTACTACTATTACTTTAGGGGGCAGGGTTGCAACATATAAGCCATGGGGGAAGCACACATGTGTGGTCCATTGCAGATACATTTAATCTGTTATCAATAAATATTTAAATTTTATATCATGAGATATAATAATCCTAATGTCCTCTGTAACTTTTTAAAACCCTCCACAAAGTGTTTACTTGTGGGTATGACACTCAAAAAGTTGTTGGTAAGTATTGGCATGAGCCGGGTATGTCAGCCACAGAAAATAGTACAAGAAGATTCTCCATGGGAGATACAAGGTGGTTGAGACTTGAGTGGCAGGAGTTTGATGAACTTATATAAAGAAGGGATAGTAATTTAAGATGACTGGTTTCAACCAGTGTGAGAGGTAGAGGGAAGCCTGTTTCAGTGGTTGGCTTAAGATTATTCTTATGGCTAGAGATTTCAAATGGTAAACTAGATCACCATGTTTAGTGATGAGCTGAAAACAAGTCTTCAAGAGGCCAAAGGGCCATTTGTCTCAGAGTCTTTAAGGTGTTCTTTTAGTCCTCATGTTCCAAGATACCGGAAAACGAAGCATCTTTATTATATTTAACTCTTCAGGGTGGAAAACTGTCTCCTCTTCTTCCGGTTATTTGGATAACTATAGAGTGCAAACCTGAGCTTTCCTACTATAGAGGGATTGAAGTATCTTTTTTCTAATGATCACCAACAATGATTTCAGATCATTTTTGCTAATTTTTATTAGTGATGGTGTCCAGGTGCGTGGATGTACTCACATTGTGGTCGTTCATTCTGTCTTTTATGTTGTTGTTTTAACTTATATTTTTAAATAGGCTTATGACATATTTTGGCACGAGGGTGGTTTCTAACATTTTCTAAATGGATTTAGTGTCAATATTTTAATGCTTGAATGCTACCCTATAATTGATAGAAATTGCTATGCCATTTCCTCTCATCACATCTATGCTGAGAAATGTTGCTCAAAGGTGCACGGTGGAATTAAATTTATATTCTGAATGTCCCTTAAGATGCTGAGAGCCTTAGAATAGATTTAAAGCAGATTGAGTTATCCAATGGAATGCCAGTCTACCTATTAAAGAAATATGGTTTCAAGTATAACACAGACCTTATAAATCATGAAAACATTTAACTGGCTCTCTAGTTTCCCCCTTTATGAATGTGGATTCTATGTGTTAGGCCAAAAATATTGTGTGGAACAATTCATAAATAGCACGGAACTGGTATGCCCTGTCCATTGATGAGTAACTCTTCATCACAATATAAGTTTTTATTAAATTGTTTTGATGGTGAGGAGACTTCCTCAAGCTGAAACGTTTCGGGTAATAGTCATAGAAGAGAACGCCAAGGCTGGCGCCAAGACGTGCTTGGTGTTTCTAACACTGGCAGATGTAGCCCAGTTAAGTCATAGAATGAAATCTGAAAATAATGATATGGTCCTTTCCTTCAGTCAAATATTCGGCCCGGGTTGAGCTAATAATGAAAACCTTATGAACAAAGGAGTCCGCCTGACAGCTGTGTCTGTGGTACAGCCAGCAAGAGTTCATTGAAAATTTGCTTGCTTAACATGCAATGTGAACAAGAACATGGCATGAATGTCAGACGTTAGAGGGTCACACAGAATTATGCATAAACTTTATCCTATTAGGATGTGAGATGATTGCCTAAGTCCCTTTGAAACTCTGTGCACCATTTGCTACAAAGCAGCCACCTTTAAAGTCTGCAGAAGCAAGCAGTTGTGAGTTCTGTGGACAAAGTCCTGTTCTGCCTCAGTGTATTGTCTGGAGCCATGATTTCCATGTGGGGATCACTTATGGCCTTCAGAGTAAACTTTGCTTCTCACAGGATATGCCTCCATGGAGGAACCCACAGAAGCATAAGCACCATTGACTTGGGATGTGGGAGCAGCCACAGAATTCACCCAGACCTCCAGGGGCATTTTATAGAAAAGCAAACCAGTAGTCTGATAGCTTTCTCAACAGGTGTCTCTCATGAATAGAACAGGCTAAACTTGTGCTGAGGCCTCCTTGTTAAGTGGACCTGTTCTGTGCCATTTCCCCAAGGTCTTTCATTTCCTGTGACCACCACTGATACCTCTGAAACCAAGTCTGTACATTGTTCTGCTGAGATATTCCAGAAATGGCACACCACCGTTTCACACCCCCCCCGCCCCGATCATTGTTCGGCCCTGCATGGGTCACTTCAGGTAAATTCACTGTCACATTCCAGCAGTTCCAGCATTCACTGTAACTTTTACACATACAAAGTTAATTATCTGGAGGGTGCCTCTCTTATATTTGCTGCATCTGTTTTTTCTTTTTCCTGCCAAACCTCCAGAAAATCCTATAATTGAATTTAAAATGCCTTTTAGAGTGATGAGTGTGTAAGGTTTGGGTTCTAGGTGTCAAGGCTCAAATTTTCTGCACCTCTCAAGTGAAGAATCTAACTTTTAAGTGGCTTCCAGAAGGAACTTGGCTTTTTTGGTGGTAGGACCTGGGAACACCATAGGTTAAAGATCACCTTAAATCAGTCTCCAAGGACTCTTCAGGAGGTGCTGACTGCCCTTCAGCTGCGTGGATTAGTATCCAGGAGTCTATAGTTCTTGGAGAGCCAGTTTATTATGGGGAAGCCCTCAATCCCTACTTTTGCCGGGCTCTGGGTTTTCATATTTAGCCCCTGGCCCTGTGATACTGTCAATAGAAAGTTCAAATTTGTGGGCACAGGAGAAAGCCTGAGGACAAAAGCATGACTGAGCTAGATCACTTCTCCCAGTTCTTTTCTTTCCTTTTATGGGGCGTGATGATTCCTTACTATTTTGTCAATTCTTCGGTGCCTTTATGATAATGTACAAATATATCTTATCTAGCATTTTCAGTTTTTATGTGTGGAAGGGTTGATTCAGTGATATAGCCTGTTACTTGGAAAATTGCTTTTGTGTGTCTCCTACAGCTTTATCATGGTAGTTTAGTTTTGGGAAATAGATGGGAATTTTTTATACAGAATTCCATCCACATTTCAGGGATCAGTGTGGTACCAATAGACCTTAGGTCCATTTCTTTAGACAATAGGACCTGCTAAAGAATTTCAAATTCTTCAGTTGATGGGCATTTGGGTTGTTTCCAAGATTTAGCTATGACAAATTGTACTGCTATAAACATGGGTGCACATATATCCCTGTGTTATGATGTTTTAATTCTTCTGGGAAAATACCCAGAAGGGGAATAGCTGGGTTAAGTTGGACCTCTAATCCTTGTTTTGAAGATAAGAATATGTAATATAATAATCACTATTAATTCCTATCATTTTGTTTTGCAACCCAGTATCATTTTTGTTGTTTTTGTGTTGTTCTGTGTTTGTCTATTTCAAATTTTGTAAGGCCCAGCTTCATTTCCTACAATTACTAACTAGGCCCAAGCCTGCTGAGCTTCCAAGATCAGACAAGATCAGGTACGTTCAGGGAGGTATGGCCATAGACTCGGTTTTATTTCCTACACTGAGAATCCGTAGAATGTATCATCCCAAATGGGATACTTTGGTGCTACTAGCAGTATGGAAACTGGAAATTTCAGATATATCAGTAATATGGTCACTATGCCACCAGATCAAACTGAAGCAAGTTTCAGATCTAGTCCTCTCTCATAATATCTGTATTTACTGAATAGATATTTATTGATCACCAAGAATGAAACTGTTTGAAAAACTTGCTTTGTGAAGTTGAGGTTCTTGGCCCTCTGTCTTTATGAGTACTCATGACCACAATTTTATCTGAAAGGTTTGCTCCAGAAAGATGCACACACACCACAGATGTAGGAATCCTTTATTCTTATAGTTTGGAGAAAGCATATAGAAATTCAACTCAATCCATGTGTGGATCCAGTACTGTGTCGGTCCTAAGCTTGAGGTAGCTTTCTCCAGGCTGTAACCTTTACTAGATTTTCATTCTCTATCTGTCTGTCTATCTATCTGTCTATCTATCTATTGATTTTTTTTTTTAATCTATTGATTCTTATGACTATCTGTGCAAAGAAGGTATGGATGGAACATCGCCAAGAGATCTTATTGTAGTCAGGGTTTACAAGGGAAAAAGTTTAATACAGGACCCATAATTTATAGGATTATTTTATAGTAATTACCCAAAGAGTGCAGGAAATCTGTCCACACACTAAAGACCCAAATAATCCAGCTAAGGGCCTGAATCCCATGGCAATGTCCTGCACAAGTCCAACTGAAGATCTACAGCTCACGACAATGCCGCATGTAAGTCTGTTTCATGGATTTGATTGGGAAGACCCAAAGGTCGGTGGTGGAAGATAGAAAGTCTGTGCCAGTGGGATGAAGGATCTGTGCTAGCAAGCTGAGGGATCTGTACTGGAGCCAGGAAGTGACACTCAAAGTAAGGGCCAGAGCTCTTTCAAAATGTACTATAGCCATCCTCAGTGACAGTGAGGTCCTGAACTCCTCCCATAATGAGAACATCCAAGTTCCTATCGGGAAAGCCAGTGTGACAGGCTTCTCCAGGAGACTGAACGGCGCACCATCTCCCCTCCAGAGCCAGGAAGCAATGCTCAAAGTGAGGAGCAGAGCTCCCCCAAAGGGCACTGTAGCCATTCTCAGCAACAGCAAGGACCAGAGCTCCTTCAACAATGAAAATAGCTGAGTTTGTATCAGAGAAGCCAGCACAAGCTATTCAGGACAACCAACATCACCCTAACAGCACTTAAACTTCTTCCTCTCCAGTTCTGCCTCTTAGGCTGCCAGTTGCAATCCTCAGGTGCCCCCTGCCCCCACACCCAGCACCCATGCTTGTTTAGTTCAGCTATGTGTTACAAATTGACTACCAGTTGTCAGTCTGGCACAGAACATAACCCACACACTTCCAATTACTGGTTTTGCCGATGACAGCTGGCTTTGTACATTACTATGCTAATGAAAAGGCCTCCATTGTTGATTTAGAAAGGACTAGCTGAGCAGTTTGCATTAGCTGCCCCTACTATATGGCCTTCTGACACAGTACTTGGTAGCTGATTGTTCTGGACACCTGACCACCCTTACACTGAAGCTTTAACTGGTTTGTACATTCCTTCTGAAAACATATTTTAGAGTAGACTATAGATATTGTAAGGAGGGATACCTAATAGGTGGTTTATGACCCACGTATAGAAATAAGTTTCTATATCATGAAGGAATGGCTGGCTGGCCCAGTGTATTAATGGCTCTGGTTCTTTTCTCCTTTTTATCTCTGCCCGGGCTGTTGTGAACTGAATTGTGGCCCTGAGGGTGATGAATGCTATGTTATGTCCTAATTGAAATCTCTGCCCTGTTAAAGTATGATTCACCAAAATCATGTTCCTTTAAATTAAATGGATTGGCTGTTGTGGTGGCGCATGCGTGTAATCCTAGCACTAGGTAGGCTGAGGCAGGAGGATTGTTGTGAGTTCGAGGCCAAACTGGGCTGAAAAGTGAGCTCAAGACCAGCCTGAACTGCATCGCGAGACACTGTCTCAAAAAGACCAAAAAAAAAAAAAAATTAAATGGATTAATAAACATTTTATCAAAATATAATTATATAGTCCATAAAATCATAGATTTTTAAATTCTTTGTTCTCTGAGCTTAATGACTGCTCTTTCAAACACATTTTCCCACAAGGACTATAAGTATTATGTACTACAAATATGTGCTAATACAAAAATTTAGAGAACATATAATGCGTGTGTTTAAGCATACCTTATAAGAATAATGTATATGTTCCTGAACTTAAATCAAATTCCAGCAAAATCTCAGACTATTAATTGCTATTCATTAGAACCTGTATCATGTTGCTGTTTATTTTTTATTTATTTTGATCTCTTCCAAAGGAGTTTAGAACTAGAATCATTGTCTGGATAATTGTCTAGGAAGAAATTACTTAAGGTAACAGATATTAAAATGAGAGTTGCTGTTGGTAAGCAGGATACATATTCTAAGCTCATACACAATCAAATCATTTCTGTTTTTTTCTTTTTGTTTCTGGTACTGGAACTCGAACTCAGGACCTTGTGCTCTATCACTACTACTAATCATTGTGTAAAATCATGCAGAGGAAGAGAGTTAATCATCCTTTGATAGTGGAAAGAACTGAGGAGTAGAGGTTAAATCTGCCTAGGATATTAGCTAACAGGCCCAGAATGGGCGATCAGTCCTTCAGACTCCTAGTTCAGCTTTGTCTGCTCTGTGCATTGTGTTGGCTTGTTTATTCAAGGGCACACGTTACCTAACAGCATGAGAATGTGCAAAAACAAAAGTGGGAAAATGACATGATACTTTTGGTCATCGTTGGTTTTTTGTTTGAGAGATTTTAAACCATTGGAAAATATAAATTTAGCAAATTCCATGTATTACTTTATCTTAGTCAAACTCCCTAGAACTTATTGGCTATTTTTTAGAGAAAGGAAGTTATGACCTGTTTTGACTTACGTGAATTAAATGAGGAAAAGCTTTTAAGAAAATTATAAATGAAGTAGCTTATTCTTGATTGAACCAAGCAAAGGGAACTGAAACACTGATAGAAAAAGCAATCTGGACTCAGTTTACCAAAGAACAAAAACAAATTGGGAGCACATGTAAAATGGGTACAAAATGTTCTTTGTAATATTTTTAAATGAATTCTTATTTTTAAGTATGGAAGACCCCCTATATTAAGAACTCAACCTTCATTATCTTTTTTCCTGAATTTCTTAGGAAATGAACTAAGTGTATTGGCTTTAGAGTTACTTGAAACAGAGCCTGAGCAATCAGAGAGAAAGAGAGAGAGAGAGACAGACAGACAGAGACAGAGACAGAGACAGAGACAGAGCCCTAAGAGGTTTTATTTTGCCTTGATCCCCTTGAATATGTTTGACTACAGTCAAATGCCAGGAGACAGAGAATAGCATGCAAGAGCTGTCCTTTCTGAGGGAATTAGGGAGTGAGATGAGAGGGGAGAAACGGAGGTTCAGTTCAGGGGGAAGATACCTGAGTTCTATAGTTTGGGTTTTCAGATGGTGCTATTGAAATGCTGAGTTTAGTGTTGGTCTACCCCCACCCCCATTTCTGCTCTCCGAATGAAGATAAATATGAGAATTATTTATATTAGCAGCTCTTAGAAGTTGAACATGGCTACATCTTTGAACTATGTTTTATCTGTAAGGAGAGCAATTTAGCTTGGAAACTTGAAAGACTGAGAGCTCCATGATGGTATGGTTTCTTAAACACTGTGCTCCATCAGGCAGCAGCATTTGGATGTAACCCTCTGGACTCTGGGTAGCACAGGAGGGAACATTGTGATGGGGTTTGGCTTTATCGGGGAATGAATCCTGGTGTCAGGGACATGAGTAGAGATCTAGAAGCTTCTATTTCTTCCTTTGATGTTTTCTGTTTTCTGAGCGTTAAACTGTTGTCTAGCCATGAGTATAAAGAGTAAGAATATTTCTTTAAAAATCTGGAACTAGTCTTTCTGAATCCAAGATACTTTGAAAGATGGTTTTATGGTGACTTTTTGCACGTGTTTGGATAACCTAAGCATCCAGCAGTGCTTTTCCCTGCCGGGCTGCCACTGAATAATGTTTTTCATATGAAAGTTTTCTACCAAACAAGTTGTAGATTACAAACTCCAGGTCCTTTTTCATAGAGTTTCTGATTTCATTCTTGCAAACACAAGCCTTTTCACTGGACTATTAATTACCATAAGAAAGTTTATCCATAATCATTTGTTTATTTTTGTAATATTCTCCAAAGTTGCATTCAATGTGGGCAGTGCAGTGTCCCCCCCCCACCCCTGCGCTAGGTTTTCTAGTGTCTGGTTTCTTTATGAATCTGAAATTTGCAGGGATTCCTTAGGAATTGCTTCACAATGTTCCTCCCTCCCCACTTTTTAAAAATCTTTATGTTAAGTGTTTTCCTCACATGGGATGTAGAAATTTAAGACCTGTTTATTATATTTATTGAGACATTAAAATGTAGTAGATGCTGTTGGAAGGGTGAGTGAATGGTTTTCATTGAAATGTAAAGTCACTTAGAATTAGAAATTTGAGAGGAAAGTGGGCTTGTTTAACCTTTTCATAATTTGTAGCTTTGTAGTAGAGAAAATACACATGAGGTAGTATATTTTCATTAAAACCTAGTTTATGAAATTTAATATTAAACGCACCTTAATTTAAAATAAAAGTTGATTACCTAGAGTTTTGTTATATAAAAAGAAAGATCCCATACATCATTTTAAGTCACACATAGATTATTACATCAGGATAAACTGGATTATTATAAATCTTTCATTGCAGGCTCAGCAAAAAATAAAACCTAAGACTGAACTTAAATTATATTTTTATGACATTATTCCACATTTGGACTTCTTTATTATATTTTTATGGGAAGAAGGAACATACCACACTGTGAAAATGGTTCTTTACCTTTATTGAACTTGCTATGTAAAGTATATCATTTATTTGTTTGTGTGTTAACTTTTGCAACCCTAAAGATCCTCCCCTGGAAAGAACCTGGAGACAGAGCTGCCTACAGCTCAGGGCACTGACCCTTGTGATGCCTCATCTGTTCTTTACAATCACTGGGTGACTGTTGAGGGAACTGGGTGACTATTGAGGGAACTGCCCTGCACCACATTGGGGTGTATGGGGAGACCTCAAATTGGAGTGGAGAGCACTTTCTGTGAACTCAAAATTAATTGCATCAGCTTTGGTCTTTGAACCAATCTATGTGAAGGTGTAGGTTTTGCAAAAGATATTCTTTTTATGTGGTCCTTTGGATGCATTTGGACTGGTCTTTTTGGAGAAGCAGAAGCCGCTCTGGTAACTAGAGTCATGTTTGTCCAGCGTCCCATTTTGGACACTTGCAGGGTGTTTTCTTGTCTTCATCCAGCAAATGAAGGGAGGATCTGAAAATGCTGGAGAAAAGGCACAAATGGTTGACATTTTATGCCTTTCTCTTATTGAGTTATAACGTCTTATTCTTACAAGATACATTCTAGAAATGTTACCACAGTTGATTTCCTTAAGCTTAGTGTGCTGAGACAGCAGGTAAAATCGTGAAATGCCAAAGGTATATTATCTTTTAGCAGCACCGCAGTGATGAAATGTTATGCTGATGGTCACTTTGTGTCTTTCATCTGGCAAATATGAATGCAAGACCTCTAGTTTTCCAGTAGCCAAATATCAATGGGTACATTTTAAAATTAAACAGGTTTTTACTAAGATTGTTCACATAATTAAACAAATAATTGTACAATTTAAAGATTACAATAAAAAAGAAATACATGGTTCTCAGTTTCCTGCATGAACTCTCTGTACCTTGCTGGTGTGGATTACAAAGGAATAGTTTTTCTTTCTTTTTTTGAGCCACTGGAGAATAGTAACAAGCTGATTTGAGGAAATAGTGGATTTCAGGAGGAGACTTTTCTGTCATTAATATTAATGGCTGCATGGAATCCTTATGAATCAAGTTGTTGTAAAAGCAATTTCTGGATTGATGGGATGTTAAAATAGATTATCTATAAGACTTTGCTCGTGCTGTTTTATGGTTCAAGTTTAAAGATATGCAATTGCTGATAATAAAAGTTAACGCCCTGGGTCATTACTGTATGTGCCAGCAACCACTCTTCTGAGTTAGGTGATGTTATTATCCCCAGCTTATGGGCATAAAACCAGTCACAGAGTAGCAAAAGAACCTCAATCAACAAGAGGTAGGGCTGTGACTTGTACACAGGCAGTGTGGATTCAGGGCTGTGCTCTGAATTCCTGCTATATTTCTGAGAACTCTAAAATGCTAATGATTGATTGTATCAGAGGCTTAAACTAAAAAATGGTGCACAAATTTTTTTCCCTCCCTGATTCATAATTACAAAAGAAGTGTACTGGCTGGAGATTATAGTGGCTATACCTAGCTCTGGAGTGAGGATTCACACACACACACACACACACACACACACACACACAGCAAGAGAGTGGGAGGGAGATTGAAGCTGAGGGAAGTGGGGAAGAAGGAGAGAAACCCAGAGAGAGAAAAAGACTGCTGTGCAGGCTGCAAAGAGGTTACTTGATGGATGTCTTGGAGGATTTACTCTAAAATTCCTCCTGTATCACTAGTCACTGTATCTTCTAAGTTCTGTGACTTCAATGATGCTCAGGATTGCATTAGCACATGTGAAAGCCACAGAAGGATGGGTGTCTCTGTGTAGCAAACTTTTGTACTGATTACAGGGATGAGGAGAAGCATTCATTCAAACACTAGGATTCCCTTAATGAAATATTTTCACTTGAATGTCAGGGTGGATAATAGGGACTAGTTTTGGAACTAGCTCACCAGCCTCTCTTCTCCCCACACAAGAAGATGTCAACTGGAATTAACTTCAGGGAGAGAGGCCATGCTTCTTTCATTCCTGCTGCCTTCTTTCCTTCCAATGTGTCATTATTCAGTCACTCCAATATTTACTGTGTGCTTATTGTTTGTGCCAGGCTCCATTCCTGGCACTGGAATGCAGGAATAAAAGCAAAGAGACAAAGCGCCATATCTGTGAGAGCTTATTTTCCAGTGGGAGGAAATTTTTAAAAACAAACCAACTATGTGGTATCACAAATGGTGGTTGGTAAGAATTATGAGGCAAAAAGCAATAAAAGGAAATAAAAATAAGGAGCACAAAATAAGAATTGAGATAGGAGTCAGAGAAGCCCAGGAGTAGGTGACATCTGACAGGTATGAAGATAGGAAAGTTGTGCACGTCTAAGGGGAGAGTGTGCTTGAGAAAGGACCAGTCAAGTGCAAGGGTCCTGAGGCAATGTCTAGGGACATTAAATGACTCACATGTTTCTGAATGTTCTTAGACACAGGATTCAGGAGAGAAGTTAGATGTGTTTTGGATTAATAAAGGGGGTAGAAAGAGATCTTCTAAGGCGTTTCTGAATTTCAAGAACTTTTCAAGAGAGAAGAAATACTATTAGAGGATTTCGGTAGAAGAGTCTGATTTATGCCTTCACCTTTGCTCTGTAGCTGCATAGAAAAAGCACTGAAGGATGTAGGCAGGAGGACAAGAGAGGATACTATTGTAGCAATTCAGATGCAAGATGCTTATAGCTGGATCAGGGTGGTGGCAGTGGAGGTGGATGAGATGGTTAGATTCTTCATTTGTAGGTATGAGGCAATGGGCTATTCTAATGGATTGGATACAAGGTGTTCAAAAAGAAGATTCTAGAGTTATTGGCGTGAGTTAATGAAAGGTATGCAGTCCATATTATCAGGGACCTCAGCAAGAGTGGTGTGATGGAGTAACTGGTAGACGCCAAACCTTGATGCTCGAGAGTGGAAAGAAAGCAATTTGGAGACTCAAGTATAGACACTTTGTATGATGAGGAGCATTACCCTTGCCTCATAGCTGGTAGAGGAAATGGTCAAGAAAAGGTACTCTTAAGTAGATAGAAATATAGCATATTTGTTAGGCATGCGAATGATCCCTTCTGGATTAGAGTCAAGTGTGTTGATTTGCTAACACTGATGTAAAGATAAGCTCGAGATATTCATGATTATAGATCAAATACTACTAGTAATTAAATATCAATATAAATTTTCATTACCAGTTTGGTGAGTTGTTTATAGCATTGACAATTTGCCACAATAGCCATTTGGAAGAGAATATAAATTGAGTTCACTATAGGATCCAATTTGATGTTTTCTTTGGAAACAAATGCATTCTCTTTAACTCTCAGACTCCATGTTAGAGTCCAGCAGGATGGGTTTGTTCCAGACCTGTTAGCTCCCAGGTTCCTTGGTGGTTATATCTGAACCCAGCTATAGATGCCACCCTTTCTTTTCTTTCTCTTAATTAATGGAGGGACAGGACATGTTTCTTAAAGGTTGGCCTTACCCAACTTGAAGTACCCAAATCTGCTAACATTATTTATCTGAGTTCAGAGTTTTGTAATATTCAGATGTTTGACAGATGATAATATAAGAATGTTGAGTTTACTTAAAATGAAACCCAGATATTCATTTAAATCCTCACAGGCATTGCTATTTAAAAAAAATACTGTACTTCAAATGGATAGAAACATTTTATTTCCAAAAATTCCCAAAATTTTTAGAACATTTTCATTCTAAAAATGCACAATTTGCACTTTTAAGGCAAATTATTCATTTATTTCCAGTTCTAATTTACTAATCGGCAGTCTCCCAAACCTAATTCCTATGATAGTACGTGTATGTTCACATTTATTGTTAAGCACCTACTTTTCAAATCTTGACTTACAATGTGGTAAGCAGGCACTGGGGCTCCTGGCCTCACTGTGGCCAAGCAGTTTGAAGTAGCAATGAAAGATCAGTTGTCCTGATCTTGGTGGTCAATTGGAGTGTCGTATCCACTCATGTGCTACACATAGCCCATGGGTGGGTGTCGTGGAGGCATGACATCACTCTCCCAGCATCCAGGAGCAGTAATTTCAGAATACTTACTGAAAGGCTTCAGATGCTGAAATACAGTGAAATCTGGGGGAGGTTGTAGCCTTTAACTCTTTCATGCTATGCCAATGAGAATTTTGAAGGAGGGTGTGTGTGCCCCTTAGTGGTATCCTGGCAGGAGTATACTTCTTTTTTTCTCTCTTCACCTAAAGACAAGGAGATACAAATAGATGGGACATTCTCTAGGATATTTATTAATTGGAAATTGCTGCTGCTTGAACAAGGAGGATCATTATTTAGCTGAGATTAAATTTTAAAAGCTCTGGTCAAGTATTTCAGTAACTAGCAACTATTTTCCCTCCACACAGATACATTTTGGTTGATTCTGTACAGCTTGAATATAAGAAACAAAAAGACAAAAGGATCTTTATGATAGAGCAACTTGAGCTTGAAATGTAATTTACTGTAGTTGGGCAAAGGGAATCAAAACAGACTTAGACCTGGTATTGCAGGATGCAGCAGATCTGTACTGAAAATACCTGTTGCCCCATGTCAGCTGACCCTCCCCTCCACGCAGTGCTTTCCATCTGAAGCTTTTCCAAACACTGACACCCAGATTACATTTTTAACTTTTGCACATATTGCCAATGACCAAGAGGTGTCAAGAAACTCTTCTAATAAAGGTAGTTTTCTTTAATTGAGAAAGACTATAAGCCATGAGAAGAGGATGGGTACAGCTTCCTCCGGTAAGTATGAATGGGCCATTATAGTCGCAGAAATGCTGAAAGTCGCTGGATTTTTAGGGTAAGGAAGAATCAAGTGGCTTTGAGAGAAGCAAAGTTGATGGTCTCCTTTTGTCAAGGCATCAGACCAAAGCAGGCCTCACTGAGCTCTGGAGAATGAAAATAGTAAGGCCAGGAAAGTGGAGGAGGAAAAACTTCTCAGCCATGGGCTTTCCAGTCACGAGTCACCTTTGGGAGTTGTGCTAACCTCACGTTGTCATGTAATATTTGTTAAAAGAAGCACCATTTTGGGGGTATGGTACCCATGCTTATTTCTACTTATGAACTTCTAATTTTACATTTATGAGTTTTGCTGTGTTAATGAGTACTTCACAGAGGAAAAAAATCACTAAAACGAAGTATTAAATATTCTTAAATGTTTATACTAAGCATCAAAATTTCCCATATCAACAGTTTTTTTGTTTACAAAATCTAAAGCATGACAACAGAAATAAATTCCTGTATAAACTACAGTGAACGTGCAAATAAAACTCTACAACAAAAATGATCTTTGTTTCCATGATCACACCTAGGGCCGTCTTCACACAGGAAAGCAGCATGTTCCATACACGCATAGCACTTACACTGATAGCGCATGTGCTTTGCTTTACTGTCCCCTTTGGTAGGACATACATATTATACTTTCAACTTAGAAATTTATCCTGAAACTCAGCCTTCAGGTCCTTATTTGTGAGTAATAAACTGAGTGATGTTGTAAACAGACCTTTTATTCCTATATCCCAAAGTAATTGGAAGGTGACATTCAACGATTGGCTTATCAAGCGGGGCGTAGTGGCACACGCCTGTAATCCCAGCACTCACAAGGCAGTTGTGCTCAACACTATACCACCCATGCCTCACATTCCCAGCACTTGGGAGGCTGATGCAGGAGGGTTGTTGAGAGTTGGAGACCAGCCTGTGCTACAAAGTGAGCTCAAGGCCAGCCTGAACTGCATAACAAGACCCTGTCTCAAAAAGACAAAAAAACCCCCCCAAAAAACAATTGGCTTATCAGTTTCCAATTGCTGTTACACTTGCTAACAGAGTGCAACTTGACTAGTGTAGGAACTGTTCATAAGAACAAAGCAAAGATTCCCAATGAAATGTTGCAAGTTCAAAATAGAGAATTGTACAGTACAATTTTTGGATTTCAGACACACATAACATTGGCCTTGTATGTGGTAAAGAAAAACAAAGTGGTGCTGCTGATGTCAACACTGCACCACGTTGGCAGGATTGACAGAGAAACCTGGACCAAATTGAAGCCAGAGATGGTAACCAAAGGCGGAGTAGATGTTGTTGATAAATTAGGCAGCAACTATGAGGTTGCTGGAAACACAAAGCATTGGCCATAATTGTGTTTTACTCTATCCTAAACATGTGTGGCATAAGCACTTCCATAGTTTACAAAGAAAATAACAAGTCCAAAATATCGTGGAGAGATTTTCTTAGACAACTGTGACTAGAACTTACACAAATTCATTTACAATAGAGGAAGAGCAAAATGTTTCTACCCTAGGAAAACCAAAAGAGGTGCCAACTGTTCCTTTAAAGATAGGACAGAAAAACAACATACACATGCTACCCAGGTAAGCGATCCTTGTGTACAGGACATGCAGTGTCCAGGAGCATGACGATGAAAGCGAAGATTATTTCTGTGGTAGACCTTTGCATTTTCATTGTAGCTAACAGAGGGATTTATTTCTGATGTTATCGTTTAGATTTTGGTAAGCCAGTAGATAGCTGAGGCGAAAAGTGCTGATGTCTATTGTAAGCATTCATTTCATATTTGGTGTTTGTTGCTCTCTTATGTTCCTGCACATTTTGTAATGTAGCAAGAAGCTCCTGACCACAAGAGGAAGACAAGAGAGACGACCAGAGAGCCCGCCGCACAGGAAAGGGGAGCTAAGCACTTGTGCTGTCAGTGCTGATAGGCTTTTCCAGCGCAGACAGAGAAGTAGAACAGAATACAAAATGCCTTTATTGTGGGCACGGAGAAGACCACAGTAGGGGAAAGAAAGGAAACGTGGAACTTCCGAGGGCTTGTTATGGGATCCCGGGCTAAATAGGCCCAGGCGGGAGGCGGGGATTAGGAGGCAGACTGCCTGACACAGGGAAATAGGATATTACAAAAGGAATAATTGATGACGGGTTATTTGATCAATCTTGTATGTCTGTATGTGTTATCCTGAACACACACTTCGAAGATATCAATATGCAAAGCAACAACTATTGGTGGTTTTTTTTTTTTTTTTTTTTTTTTTTTTTCTT
>PVLD010014233.1:0-53114 GCA_004027595.1 Dinomys branickii
TTCCCACGTCTCGCCCCGGCAGCCTGGTCCGCCCTACCACATCTCCCCCGGCATCTCAGAGAAATACGCCCAGTTTAAACTTCCCAGCCGAGGTTCCGGCATTCACGCTCACCAAGTCTGTCTCGAGCTGGTGGTGTTTATTAAGGAGGTTCGCTCCCTTGCTGCTCACCCGGTCGCCATCTTCCCCGGATCTCTTGAAGATAACTATGTAATACAACATCCAGTTCTAATTCCCTACTATATTCTGTATAACTTTGTATTTTCTGTATTGTTTATGGCTTTTCTGGTTCATATGTCTCCATTCTTTTGTCTTTAAAAAAAAAAAAAAGAAAAAAAAAACATGAATAGACTAAATAATGCCTAGCAAAGAATTCAAGCACAGTTCTGAATTTGTCTGTGGATGATTGACGTATAGGGCAGCAAACCCAGAGAAGACCCACCCCAGATGTGGATGGCATCACCCAATAGGTTTGTAGCTGGGATGGAATAAAAAGGGAAGGAAGGAAGTCTCCCTGTTTTGGAAGAGCTCCATCATTTTTGGATATCGGTCTCGTTTCTTCAGCCTTCCAAAGCAGACCTGCACCAGGGACTCTACAGTGACCTCTGGGCCTTCAACCTAGACTGGGGCTGTATCTTTGATACCTCTGGTTTTCAGCTTCCATCGGAGCAGCTGCTGGATGCCCTAGATTTCCAGCATGCAAACAGCCATGTGGACTCCTCTGCCTCTGATCCCAAAGTTGTTGTGGACTCTATCACCTCTGATCCCGTAGCCCTACCTAGGACACCCCCGCGTATAATCACATAAACATGTCACTCAAACACTCCCCTCCTCCTGGGGGTAAGGTCTGGGACTGAAAGTTTCAAGCTTCCAAGCACGGCTTCATCTTTCTAGTGACCAGTCCCACCCTGGAGCCTAAAACTCACTTCACTGGGATAAAAGATGCTCCTGTCACCCAGAAAATTCCATAAGATTATTTTAGTTCCAGGAACCAAGGGCAGAGAACACATGTGCAACTCTTTATTATATTCATAATATCGCAGCAGTAACTTTCTCTGTTATTTTTTCAAACACCAGAACGAGTTTGGTTTTGTTTTTTTTTTTTGGTGCTGGGAATTGAACTCAGGGCCTTGCACTTATCAGGTAGGCGCTGTGCCACTGAGCTATACCCCTAGCCCCAAAACAAGATTGAAAATAAATAATGTGAGCAAATGAAATGAAATAATAGAAGTGAATTAAAAACCAGAAAAGAAGAATAAATAGAAAAAAAATAAATAATACTGAAAAGTATTATTTTGATGAAAAATGTGAGCAAAGTGCTAATGCTCAGGAAAAAGAAAAGACTAAAACAGTGAATAATTATATAATTGAGATTTTAACAATAAAAAGAATGTTATAGTTTCATTTTAACAAATTTGAAAATTTTGACTTCCAGTTTCCCAAATGCATTTTTTTCTCTCAATAATAGACCTTCTGGTTTTTAGTTTGGTATATAACTACCTGAATAAAGAAGTGATGTATTAGCATTCCTTGCAATTAGGACTGCCTCTGTGATCCTGTTCTGATCAATGAAATGGAATAGATACCATGTGGCACCTTCTGGGAAATTTTCTGCAAAGTCAGCTGGCACTTACTCTTCACTTCCTTTCTACTTCTTCCTCCACTCAGCTAGCTGGAATATGGACGTGATGTATGGTTCTGAAGTAGCCATATTGTGTCATGAAATGAGAGTCACATGTACAGGATAGGAGAGTAAAAATAAATCTATATCAATGATAACGTGTGTGTGTGTGTGTTTTACTAGCGACTAAGCTCAGGGCCTCACACACACTAGGCAAATACTTGACTTCTGACTATATCCATAGCCCTTATTATTTTTTATTTTAGACAAGGTCTCACTAAGTTGCACAAGCTGGCCTCAAACTTGTGATCCTCTTGCCTCAGCCTCCTGAGTAGCTGAGATTGCAAGTGTATACAACCATGCCTGGCTGATGTGGTTTTTTAAGCTACTAAATTTTGGAGATGACTTTTTATCCAACCAGAGCCAGATACTGAGATCATTTATTAAAAATAACTGGGAAATACATGTTTGTAAAAGTATATGGAATATTCACGACAGCTGGACAGCTGTCCCACATTTATTCACAACTGCACCTTTTCTGGGCTTACGATAAAGGGAGGGATGATGTCGGAGCCCCTGCCTTGACGTTCATGTCAGTCTGCAGCGTCTGTAAATAACCATTAAGGCTGGGAAAAGCTGCAAGTCACCCAGAGTTAGGCCAGAGAGGAAAGTCAAGGAAGCTCAGACAAACCACAAATCGCATTTGGGGCTGAGCACTCAGACTGATAATTATGAACATCTTTAGGATTCGGTCATTTAAAAATATATGCTTTGGTGATGAGCAGTAACCCTTCCTGGAATTGAAAGAGCTCTCCCTGTTGCCCTCGCCACTCCGCTCCCTATCTTCTCCCGAAGAACAAAGCCTCAGAATATCAACGTAGCAATCTATTGTCCCCAGTACTGTTCTGCTATTGATAGCTATTGAAAATGGGTTTGGGCACATGAGGTTTCTTTCTTCAATTTTTTTCTAGTCTGTAGCGTGTTTAGAAATGTTTATAAGAGCTTCCTTTCAGCCAGAATCACCATCTTTCTGTAATTTGCCAAAATGATGAACACAAATGGAAAGAGGAGGGAAACCTGGTATATGTTCTCTAGGCCTTTTAGAAAACATGGAGCAGGGCTGGGGGTATAGCACAGCGGACTAAGTGCCTGCCTGGCAGTGCAAGGCCCTGAGTTCAATCCCCAGTTCCACCAAAAAAAAAAAGAGAGAGAGAGAGAAAACATGGGGTTGTCCCTTTGGCCACATATATGTGCATCTACAAAAAGGGTGATATTGTAGACATCAAGGGAATAGGTACTGTGCAAAAAGGAACACCACACAAATGTTTCCATGGAGTCTACAATTGCTGTTGGCATCGTTGTAAACAAAAGATACTTGCCAAGAGGACTGACGTGTGTTAAACACTCAGAGTTGAGACAGCTTCCTGAAATGGAAAGTGATCAGAAAAAGAAGGAAGCCAAAGAGAAAGGTACCTGGGTTTCTGGCTGCAACTGAAGCGCCAGCCTGGCCGCACTTGGGCTCCTTCCCAAGTTGTTGGAATCTGTTCTGTAGGGATTCATGGCATAAGCTGGGAATGGGGTGCTGCCATTCAGCACCTAATTGCTGCTAGGTATTCTAGGCACTACTTAAACAGAAAAAAATCTCTAGGCACTACTTAAACAGAAAAAAAAATCATCTTTAATTGAACAGGTGTGTTGTGCATTTACTTCAGATACAAATATTTGTAGCAGATTTTCACCCCACCTAGTTAACTGTGTCAGATCTCTACTCTTCAGTGTTTTTCTTGCAAAAAGATATTGCTGAGGTATTGTGTAGGGGTCTACCCAGGTGACCACATATTTATGAAATATTTATATTGGCTTGAAGACTCTGTAAATCACCATGGGGAAAAGATGTAGCAAAATAAATGGAAGTCACTGCAATTAAGTAAATGGAAGTCCATTTCAGTTAAATAACTCGTTTAGAGCACCAAACAAACTTTATAAGAAAGTATTTCTTTGAAAGACTTTTACTTTAAATAATTTTCCAAATAATATTTATTAGTTATTCAGTGAGTTTTAACCCATATTTGTGTTTGTTTTTCATCATTCACAGTGTACATTACTCCCTAACACATATCTAGATCGTTTCTCCCAGAAGTACACTCTAACACATATATGAATGAAACGATGTGATGTATGTAGTGTACTTTCAAGTACCCTAGTGGTAGGAGTACTAGAAGTACTAGTGGTGGTGGAGAATGTATGGTAGAATCTGGTGGTAGAGTACAGATCATGGCCAGGGTCAGTAATGGACAGGTAAGACTACTTGTATGTCCTTAGATGCAGGTGTAAGAAATGTTCATTCAAAAAAATATTGTTTGAAAAGATCTGTCTGCTTTCTAGCAATTGTTCTTCTAAGTATATGTCTTAGTTACTTTTCTCATTGTTGAAACAAAACACCTGACACCCACAAGTTAAGGGAGGAAAGGTTTATTTAGCTCACAACTTGTAGAGGTTTTAGCTCATAGTTAGTCGGCTCTAACACAGAATGGCATGGCGTAGGAGAAACAGTCCATGGAGTGGCAGGCAGAAGGCAGGAAAACTGGAAGCAGCAGCAGCAGCAGCAGCAGCTGGCCTTTTTTCTATCCCTCTGTATTCCATCCAGGAATTCCATTGGGAGCTTTCACAGACACCCAGAGTGGGGCACCCTTAATCCCAGCATTGCATCCTGCATCCAGCCAATTCTAAAAAACCCCACATATGAGTACATGAAGCTTTGGGGGGACATTTAGATATAATTCATAATAGTAGATGTCCCAAAACCCTGAAAAAAAAGACCCTCAGATATGAGTACCCATCTTTATAGCAGCAATATTCCGAATGGCCACAAGGTGGAAGCAGCAGATGAATGGGCAAACAGAGCGTGTTATATACATGTACATTGAATTTGCTCAACCCTGACAAGGAAGGAAATTCTGATTCATGCTACAACATAGATAGATGTGAAAACAGTGAGCTTGAGGAAATGCACCAGTCACAAAAGGGCACATTCTGGCCAAGCGTGGTGGCACACGCCTGTAATCCCAGCACTCGGGAGGCTGAGGCAGGAGGATTGTTGCAAGTTTGAGACCAGCCTAGGCTACAAAGCAAGTTCAAGGCCAGCCTGAAATGCACAGAGAGACCTTGTCTCAAAAAGACAAAGAAAAAAAAAAAAAACAGGACACATTCTGTATGACTTCACTCTCATGAGGTATCTGGAGTAGTCAGATTCATAGAGACAGGAAACAGAAAGTGGTTGGCTGGAGCAGGGGTAAGAATGGAAGTTCACTTTTAGTGGGAATGATGTTTCCATTTTGCAAGATGGAAAAAAATTCTGAAGATAGGTGGTAATACAACAATGTGAACATACTTCCTGACACTCAACTGTACACTAAAAATGGTCTGTAATCTCAGCAGTCCCAGAAGCTGAGCCAGGAGGATGGTAAGTTTGAGCTCAGCCTAAGCAATTTAGCAACTTAATGAGATCCTGTCTTAGAATAAAAAATTAAAAGGACTAGGGATGCTATTTAGCGTAGAGGCCCTAAATTCAATCGCTAGTACTGAAAAAAAGAAAAGTAAATTTTACATTATATGTGTTTTACCACAATAAAAAAATGAAAGATATGTCCAGCTTTTTAAATGATAGCAAAGAGAAAAGTGGAGTGTATGTATAAAAGGGTTAGACACTGCTTGATCTCTAAAAAATCTGGAAATCTTCACACACATCCCCACATGTATCAGTCATTTCCCTAAACAGTCTCTGTGGTGCTCCTCGCCCTCAGCTTCCTCCGGACCGTGACACTTCTGAGGCTGGAGCTGAGGCTGCAGAGCCAGCTCCTGACACACCTGAACAGCAGGTGTGTGCCCCTCACCCACCTGTCTCAGACGCTCCTGGGCGCTTCCCGCCTCCCCTCTCACTGCCCAGCCACTGAGCAACTCTTCTTCCTTTGAAAAGAAAACAGGCTCATAGGAGGAGCTGGCCCGTCCCCTGTGATCAGAGGGAGACAGGGAGCAGGGACAGACCCTTCACACACGTGTCCTCAGACCTCTGGCTCCTTGCATTGTGCTGTGTGACTTTCAGGTTGCCCAGGTTTGCTGACCTCCTGGGAGCTGCCCGGAAGTCTCTCTCGTCCTGGGAAACTCTCCCAGCCTGCTCTTACTGAGCCCAGTGCTGAGAAGCTCCTCACCACACATCTTTTGGAGGAGGTCCACGAGTGGGAAGAAATCCACCAGAAGTTAAAAATACCAGTGGCCATTTGAAAGCACATTCTTCACTCAACACAGCAGATGCTAGTTTGTAAACACAGCCATTTAAAGACAGGCAGGGCCAGATAACCAGAAAAGAAGGGGTGTCAAAGTATTTTAAAACAGTTGTTTCTGCCAATTACCCATTCGATTTGTTTGTTCAGTTGTTTATATTTAACTATCCTCCCAAAGAGTATTTCAAGTAGCAGAGCTGGGGAGAGTAAAATAGGATTTTTAAAAAGATGGAGTTAATGAAGGGGAAGAGGGCCGGGGATGTAGCTCAGTGGCATAAGTGCTTGCCTGGCAAGTTCAAGGTCATGAGTTCAATCCCTGGTACAAAAAAAAAAAAAAAAAAAAAAAAAAAAAAAAAAAAAAAAAAAAAAAAAAAAAATATATATATATATATATATATAGAGAGAGAGAGAGAGAGAGAGAGAGAGAGAGAGAGAGGAAGGGGAAGAGAGGCTGGTGTAGAAAAACACTGTGTCTCTAGGGATAGCACAGGCACACATGACCTATGCCGCAGGGTTCTGTGGCTTTTGCTGGCACTGCAACTCAGGGTTGACTCTGAGCTTCCTGGCAGTCAGAGCAAAGTAGGCAACAGTACTGATAACAAGCGTGAAGGTAAAAATAAACCAGCTCTTCCTGAGAAGCAGAACTCCGAGAACTTCTGTCCTTGTCAGAAGGTCTTTGTGGACTATGAGGGACACAAGCCTCAAAATCACTCCTACCTTAAAGCAACAAGTGGCTGGATGGGTCCCACTCAGTGTGGGGAAAGAGTAACTCAGAGGTAAATGTCAGTTTGGACTCTCCAGCAATGGCCACAGAGTGAAGGCTAGCTGTGTGCGTCTTAGACAACCATAGTTCAAGGACAGTATTTTAGATTCAGACCAGCAATCAGACTGCAAGTTGTGTGATACCCCTGTTATTTCCCACTGTAATACTTTTGACAAAAATCAGACAGCAGAGATCCATGGGACTTTGCCTCAGAGACTGGTCTGTCAAACTACCTTCGCCTTGCTTAACCTCCCCACCCTAGCCTGGGTGTCATAGGCCTTAGGTGCAGCATTTGTGACCCTGGTTCATGCGCTGTATTGGCCCAGGCTCACCCGCACCTGTGGGAAGAACCCTTCTGACCCAGAATCTTGCACGGGAGATGGCAGCTCTTGCAATGGCTGTGCTTTTACCGTCAACTGGATGTACAAAGAAAACTTCCAGAGAATGCTCAGCCTCTGTATCTCTCACCAAACAGATTCATGCCAAGGTCAAATCTACTTCCTCTGCTAGCTCTCCATTGTTTTGTTCACATCTAGGCAGTGGCAGTCATAAGAGAAAAGCAACCAGATTTAGAACTAAGCTGAAACGTTTGTGGAAATGAGGTGCTAGCAAATTGTTTTCTCCTGACACCTTCATTAATTTAAATAAAAATGTCTTCATGCCAAATTCAGGGTGCAATCTTTTATTTTCTAATTTTGTTTAATCAGTGTTTCCGGAGCTGGGGATATAGCTCAGTGGAATAAGCGCCTGCCTAGCAAGCGCAGGGTCCTGAGTTCAATCCCCAGTACCGCCAAAAAAAAAAAAATCAGTGTTTCCTTTATCAGTGAGTAGTCAGTAATAAAATCTCAAGGCATCTTGTTCTGCCCTGCATGTTTTCTATGAGACAGCTCCTGTGTCTTCCATGTGAGCTCTGAGTGACTGGGGAAGAAGGATCGGGCACCATTCATTACCACGCAAAAGATTCTCTAGGTGCCAGGCACAACCAAGGGGGAACAGGAAAGGATCCTGGTCTTGAGTAACCCCACGCTGAGCAGACTGGTCAATAGGCATTAACTTGTCTTTGTGCCTTCCAAGAAGTGAAAGGAAATTGTGTTGTTTGACCTAAAGCTACCACCACGTGTATTTAAATTTGGTTTAAATGTTTCTCCTTACGTACTGAATTTTAGCTATGGATGGTGTCACACAGATATAATCCCGGCATTTGGGAGGCTGGGGCAGGAGGATCACTGTGAATTTGAAGCCATCTTGAGTTGCATAGTGAGTTTAAAACCAGACTGAACTATGTAGCAAGACCCTGTCTTAAACAAATGAACAATGAATTGTCACCTAACCTGATGTGTAGCAGATTGAACCCTACTCTTGAAAGAAGTAAATGAATCTCAATCAATCATAAACAACCAAGTGTTCCACCATGTTCACATAAGGAAAGAGCTGTAACCAGTAGGGCCATCTCTTTTCCATTTTCTGCATGTTATTTCCTTTTTTCTGCCAATAGAGAGAATTTGCCCATTTGGTAGGACAGAGCATTCTGAAGCATATTTGGTCTGGTCTGTGGGCCTGATTGTAGAATTCCACAGCTAATCAAGATCTACAATCAAAGCCAATAAAGATCTACAAAATTAGATTAGCCCTGGATTTCTTTTTAAAACAGTTTTAGCGGAGAACTTTGCCTCTCCTGCAACAGCTAGACACTGAGTCTAACCTCAAGGCACACCACAGGCTGCCCCTGGCAAATATAGAGCTCCCAGCCAGCGCCTTGCAGGGAGCACAGCAACCACACTGATGGTCCCCTCTCTACCCCTTGCCCTCACAACCTATATACCCGACTTCTCTCCTCTGGTGGCCCCGGGGGGTGGGTGGGAAAAAAGTCTGTATATAGCTTCACTCAGTTTTGCATGGATTCATCATAGAAACATTTTTATTGTGACTTCACAAAAGCTACCAAACCTTCTTTCTTTTTCTTCCTTCTTTCCTTCCTTCCTTCCTTTTTCTTTTCTTTTCTTTCTTTCTTTTCTTTCTCTCTCTTTCTTCCTTCTTTTCTTTCCTTTTTTCTTCCTTTCTTTTATCTCTTTGCCTGCCTACCTTCCTTCCTTATTCCTTCCTTTCCTTCTCCTTTCCATTCTTTCCTTCCTTCCCTCCATTCTTGCCCCAGGGCTTCAACCCAGTACCTTTGCCCTGAGCTACATCCCCAGCCCTTTTTAAATTGGAGAACCTACATAAGCTAGGAAGAACCATGCACACAAGGAAGGAGAGGCTGCCTCAGCCTTTGGGCTCTGTGAGAGGCCACATCTCCTGTCTTTTTCCAGGAGTTTTCTTCCCTTCCCTTTCCAATGGGTAGGAAAGAAAGTCACCATCTAAGCGACTTGTCCCGAGGCCAGAATGTGCAAGCGTAGATGCAGGGATTTTCAGGTGTAGGTGAGTCCCCACTCTGTTCCATAGGTATTTTTTTCCATGCTGCTTCCATCAGTGAGGCCAGGGCTGGGGATATAGCTCAGTGGCATAAGCACCTGCCTGGCAAGTGCAAGGTCCTGAGTTCAAGCCCCAGTACCACAAAAAAAAAAAAAATCAGTGAGGCCAGCTTGACCTCAGAAGTTCATGCTGGGCATAGTGATGTTCTCCAGTAACCCCAGCACTCCTGCTCAGGCAGGAGGATTACCTTGAATTCAAAGCCAGCCTAGACTGCATAGTGAGTTCAAGAACTGCATAGCAAGACTTTGTCTCAAACAGACAGAAAGAAAGAAAGGAAGGAAGAAAGAAACAAACAAACAAAGAAAAAGAAAGAGGTCCATAACCTTTCCTTGTGGTTAATTCAGATGTTTCCTTAATCCTTGTCCTATACTTATTAGCTGTGATTAGGCTTGTCTTTTTAAAAAATACTTGATATTTTGAGATAAATGAGATTTACATGCAGTGTAAGAAAAACCCATCTATGTTCCAGTCAGTTTCTCCCACTGGTAGCAGCCAGCATAATTATAGTGCAGAATCACAACCAGAAGACTGTCTTTCTCATCATCAGTCCACCTTATTTAGATTTTACAGCTTCACATGCTCTCACTGGTGTGTCCACTGTGCCAGTGCAGTGTTATCTCCGGGGCAGATTCAGGTGAGCACCACCACAGTTGTGATACAAAGCAGTTTCTCAGCAGGAGTCCTTTGTAACTGTAGCCCCTGTCTAACTCCTGACAGCCACTAGTGTTTTCCCCATTGCCATAATTTTATCAGTGTTACCAGTGCTGGCTGTGTGGCTCAGTACTAGCTTTTGTGCTTAGCATACAGGAGGTCCTGTGCTCCTCTCGAGCTCAGACAGCAACACCACCACCACCTTCCCCCTAAACAACAACAGGGTGGGCTGGGGATATAGCTCAGTGGAATAAGCGCCTGCCTAGCAAGCGCAGGGTCCTGAGTTCAATCCCCAGTACCGCCAAAAAAAAAAAAAAAAAAAAAACAGGGTGAAGTGGATGGAGTGAGATAGTATGAAACATCCACGTATTGAAAGAACACTGGCTTGTTTCCAGTTTGGGGATGCAAATTAAATAGATACAAATATTCAAATGCAGGTTTCTGTGTGATGATATGTTCTCATTTCTGTGGGATAAAAGCCCAGCACTGTAATTGCTGGATCATATGATGGTTGTGTGTTTAGTTTTTCCAGAAACTATAAATTATTTTCCAGAATGGCTGTGCCATTTTACAATTTCTACAGCAGTTTATGAGTGATCCAGTTAACTGCGTCTTCACCAGTGTTTGGTGTTTATGCTGTTTACATTAGCCACTATAATGGTTGTATTGTGGTGTCTTGTGGTTTTGGTTTGCAGTTCACCAGGGGCTAATGATGTTGAGCATCTGTTCCTGTATTTATTGACCATCCTGTATCATCTCCTTCGGGGAAATATTTCTTTATGTTCTATGCCCATTTTTCTAATTAGATTGTCTTTTATTGTTGAGTTTTAAGTGCTTTCAGATACTAGTCCTCTGTAAGAAATATATTTGCACATTTTTCCCCCAATCTGTACTTTTTCTTTTCATCCTTTTAACAGAGTTTTGTAAAATATTTTCACTTTGATAAGGTCTGATTTTTAATTTCTACTCATAGGAATTATGCCATTGATCAAACATAATAACTGTTGGCTTAGTCCTAGGTCCTAAAGATTTATTTCCTAAACATTCATAACTTTAATATTTCTGTAAGCCTTTAACCAATTTTGAATTAATTTTTGTACAAGATATGAGTATAGATCTTTTTTGCCCATAGATATCTAATTGCTTCAACATCATTTACTGAACAATGTTTTCTTTTTCTTTACTTATTTTTTCATTCACAAATGAGAAAGAGAAAGAGACAGAGACAGAGAGACAGAGAGAGATTTTAATGGCAGAACTGATAATTGTTATGATACAAAGCAGTTTCTGTTTTGGATGTAGGTGATTCCCCACTCTATTCCATAGGTATTTTTTTCTATGCTGCCCCCAAGGGGCAGAAGGCATAGGAACATGGGATAAAAAGTGTTGATTAGTAGGAGGGAACGATTGCCCAAGAAGGAAGTGAATTGTGCTATTAATTAAAAGCTGAGGAAAAAGATAAGGCATCGATTCTACCATCTTCAAGGCACTGGAAAACTGCCTTGTAAGAGAAAGAACGGAAGACTTCCCTCCACATGCATCCCCCAGTGATAAGGAGGCTGAGGGGTAAACTGAACCCGTCTGGGTGGCTGTTGGGCAGACATGGGGCAGACATAGAGGCTCTCCAGGTACCGGTGCAGACTCCAGTGTTGGGAACCCCCTAACTTTTCTAGGGCCTGCCCACACTAAGTACTTCCCCTAGGAGGCCTGAGGAATGCCAGGCAGCTCACTCCTGCCTCACTCCTCACTGCATTTGCCCCTGTCCAGCTCCCTTGTGGTGCAGGAATGTAAGCACTTACATAGTCAAGAGGCCATCCACAGGAAGCAGGAGGACCCTGCATTCCACCTTTTGGTTCTCTGCCGTGTGACTGTCTCCAAAAATTTCTAAGTTATTTTTGGAATGGAAAAGCCAAACAGGGTATGGCTTCTCGAAAAGACAAGGTAATGGCTCCTGAACTTGATTTCGGAAAATAGACACTTGATGCCTCCTTTCAACAGGCATTTTAAATTCAAGAAGAATAAGGCCATAGCAAAGACTGGCCTTGAGGAAGTTAATTCTGTGTGTGCCTTGTGAGTGGTTGCAGTGGAACCTGGAGCAGAATGTAAAACACACTGGCATTTGTATGAAAGGAGCAAACAATGGGACTGTCATACGACCCACTTGGAGATCTTTTGTTAGAAAGAAAGCCACTTGGCTAACTTGTTAGCTATGGAACCCTTCCAGCGCTAGGTATTAACATAACAGAATAGGGAAAGGGAATCTGTAGCTGGGGAAGGCTTTATCTTCTCTCTTCTCTTTTGCCATATTGGTGGCAACTATAACGGATGTATGTAAGTCAATTATGTGGCTCTTTCCACACCTTTGCTTAATGATCCTCACAATAGTACAGTGAACTGAATGTGGCTTCCTAGAATCTGCGCCCATATTCTAATGCCCAGAACCTGTGACTGTGACCTTAGTGGGAAAAGAGTCTTTGTGCGTGTAATTATATCAAGGATCTTGAAGGAGATCATCTTACCTTACCATACATCCAGTAAGAAATGTCTTATAAAATGCAGGAGGGGAGTGACATGCAGATTTAGAGGAGAAGTTCTCGTGAAGATGGAGACAGACCGGAGTGATGCAGCCCTGACACCTGGAACTACCAGAAGCTTGAAGGG
Organism: Dinomys branickii; assembly: GCA_004027595.1. Lineage (NCBI taxonomy): Eukaryota > Metazoa > Chordata > Mammalia > Rodentia > Dinomyidae > Dinomys > Dinomys branickii. Next base: position 12,444 of record PVLD010014233.1, read on the forward strand.
GCAAGAAAGGTTTCTCCCCCAGGGCCTCTGGAGGGAGTGTGGTCCTGAGTTCAGACGCTTGGCCTGCAGAACTGTGAGATACCACATTTCTGGTCTTCTAAGACCCAGTTTGTAGTAAGTTGTTATAGCAGCCCTAGTACTTTTACGTAGTTGTTGAGACTTTATGAGGGGCATGAATATTGCCCTTCCTGCACCATATCCCAAATCCAACGTTGTTTACAATGAAGACAGCAGTAGAAATAGGTCCCTGTACCTTCTTAGAGAGGCGATATTTATGTTGGGACATGACTAGTGTAGACAAAGTCTCAGATCTTCCCAGATGAAGGGTGCCTTTGTGACTGGCCCCAAGCCCCACATTTTACTGATGAGGAATGTGAGACTCTCAGGACTTGTTCCATTAAGGTCACACAGGCAGTTAGCAGCAGGGGCAGTAAAAATGCCATCTCTCCTGATTCCCACTCCACCACTCTGAGATCTGCTCAAAGGAAAACTGTCCACTTTCTGCATGCATCATCTGTGCAGGAGCTCGCTGTCTCCAGCCCACCGTATTCTTTCAGGGTTAAGTGCTAAAACTCCATCCACATGGCTCTAACATCAAAGGAGTCGCTGGCTAATGTAACTGGAAAGGAGGAGGGTGGCTTTGGTATCAGTACTGAACCTAGACCACAAGCAGGATCACAGGACTCTGCTGCTGTCCTTTAGTTCTCTCTCTCTCAGCCGTAAATCTCTCTGTGTTTTCCCTCATTCTCTCCATGATGGAGATGCTTTCTTTTTGTTCTTGGGAGGAAGGATACTGGCTGCTCCACATTTATATGCTTCCTGCACCATGACCTCAAATCCAAGAAAGAGCTTCCTCTCTGGCCCACAGAAAGAAACCAGGGAAGAGCTCTGATTGGCCTAGAGTGAGTCACATGGCCAACGTGGGGGTGGAGTGCCAAGGGTCTGTAGGCTAGAGGATGCTGGCTGCCCCACTAAGTCCAAGTTCTTCTCTCACTTCAGGACAGCCAGCTAGAGAACTTCCCTAGCCTCTCTTGTAGAAGACACACTTGGATGACTGATCCTAGCAGATGGATGTGTCCTGATTCCATCTGTGCTTCCCTCTCTTCCTTGTATGCCTTTGTATTTCTTTTCGGTTTGCTAGAAGGGAGGTGCCTTAGGGCATCCTTGGAAAGCTAGTATTGAATATGGCAGTGATCCCACCAGTTGGCCGTCAGCACATGAATGTGGGGAAGAAAGCCACCTATTGCCATATTCGTCTGCCCACCATTGTTACATGAACAGAGAATAAACTTCTCCTGAATATGGGCCCTTACTGTGGAGGGATTTGTTTCCTCAGTTAGAGTCCATTAACTAATGCAGTATTTACCCAAAGGGGCAAGTGCAAAATACTGGACCACCCAAAATAATACCAGCCATACCAAGTGGGCTGGCCAGGTAGGCGCGGGTATGTTGTGGAACAAATAATCACAACTCTCAAGTGCCAAGCAACAAAGGTTGTCGTGCTTGTGCCAGCTGTTTATCATGAGGTGTCTGGGGAGAACTTGACCTTCATCCAGGGCCACAGTCTGAGGGAGCTGCAACTCCTTGCTCCACCATTACCATGGCTAGAGGGAAGGCCCTGGTGACTCATGAGCTGGCTTTTAAAGGATCTGCTCCTAAGTGATGTTTTATTGGCCTTATCAAGTCATGTAACAGTTGCCAGCTTGCAGAGGATTAGGATGTAGAGGCCCACAGTGCCCCATTCCCAGTGATACAAGGAAAAGAAACTCCTAACCTGAACGATATCTGGAATGAGTTCATGTTCTCTAAAACTGAAGAATGAATTTTAGGGACAACAGAGGCTGAGAGTAGAATATATTTATGGAGGGAAAGAAAGCTTCTGTCTGAGAGAGAGAGACAAAAGGGGACCCGAGTGTGTTGCCCAGGAGAACCTGTCTTTTCCAGAGATTTTTATACAGCAAAGCCACGACGTGAAGCAGGTCCAAGGTGGGGGAGGGGAGGAGAGCTCACAAAGTGGGCCTGAGGTGGGACAATACTATGGTCGGCCAATAAGAATTGTTCAGGTAAAATTGATTAAATCAGGATTAAATGGGGAAGCTAGTTTTGTAGCAAGCGGGCATGAATACAGAAGAGGGGCTTTTCCTGTAGGGGGTTGGGTTAGTGACTCTTCGAGGTGATAGCTACCTATTTAGAATATCAATCCCTGACGTCTAATCTCTAGGGAGGTAGGCGGGTGCATCTGTTTAATCTTTTGTCTTGAGGCCTTGCCCACAGGAGTATGTCTCCATTTGCAATCTATCCTGTCTTCCGTACTGGTTCCTTTGAGGGCTTGACCCTGTCTGACTGCCTATATAATGTTTCTCTCTATCTCAGCTGCCTGTAACACCAGGAGTGTGTGTGGCAGGGAAAAAATGGATTTGCTTTATTTATTGATTTATTTTTTAGCAGTGCTGGGGCTTAGGGTGTGGGAATTGAATCCCTAGGTCCGGTGTGTGCTAGGCAGGTGGTCTACCACTGAGCCGCTTCTCCAGCCCAAAAGAAGGCCTTTAAAAGTAGTTTTGGTAAGGACAAAATTTATGGTTTGTGTTTGGGGAGTGGAACTGGGAAAATGGGGAGAGGAGAGAGAAAGATACCTTTTGTTGGCACCTCTTTTGCACCCTTTCAATTTTTATTGAAAACATTTGTGGTAGTAAACTATAACATGAAATTGGTCATCTTAACCATTGTAAGTGTGCGGTCAGTAGTATTAAGTACATTCATACTCTTGTACAGCCAGTCTTCAGAACTCTTTCGTCTTGTAAAACTTAAATTCTAAACCCACTTATTAACAACTTCCTACTCCCTTTACCTGCCAGTCCCTGGTACCACTGTTCTAGTTTCTGTCCCATCAAATTGGCTACTCCCTTGCACATGATGCCACATACTGATGAATCGTGCTATTTTTCATTTTTTGTGTCTAGTTTATTTTACTTGGCATAAAGTTGTCATGTTATATATCTGTGTTGTAGTGATGGAGACCACTATGAAGCAGCTCTGATCAGGATTTAAGTTAGCCAATTGGCTTTCCATGTTTACTTGTGAGTCACTGGCCCTGACTGAGGCCTGTAATGGTAGGGGAAGGTATAAGGCATCAAAGGACGAGACAAGGCCACAGCTAAGGACACCTGGCTCCAACCTCAGTTAGCTAGACAAAGACTGTAACTGCAGGCATCTCACTCCTACAGTGAAGGCCTCCTTGGAGATAACATAGGCCTTCTAAATTAATGTAATGTATTACTTGGAGAAGTCCTTAAAGGCATTTCCAAGTCCTGCCCAGATTCCTGCATTGTCTTTTTTTTTTTTTTTTGCGGTACTGGGGATCGAACTCAGGACCCTGCGCTTGCTAGGCAAGCGCTTATTCCACTGAGCTATATCACCAGCCCCAGATTCCTGCATTGTCCTCAATATTCCCCTCCTTTATTTGATAACATAATAAATACAAGCTGCCTAGAGAAGTTCTTTGTCTAAGCCCCAAGAAATATCAAATTCTGTGAGAGGATTTTGATCCTCTTGGAACCCTGAAATAGTTTCACTTGTCTCATTTATTTAAAGCTTCACAGTCGACTTGTTTGGGGGATTGTGGGCCTGATCAGTCTGCAATAACTAGGAGATATATTAACTCAGTATTGTAGCATATACAATTTTCTCCTTTCATTTTGATAGAAAATTAACGTGTATTAATTGCATATATTAATGGTTGAGTACAATATTTTCTTTTTTTAAAGGAAATCTACCATTGCTCATTATTGTCAGCAAGACAAAACAAACATGAAAAACAACAGTGGGTTTTAACACCTCATCCCTCAACTGATAAAGATACCAATTTCAAAATGTAAAATACTCTTAAACCATTCATAGAAATGTAAGATAAAACTTCTAAAAGAGCTATTTCTTTTATACATGGATATAGCATACACTGACCAAAGAATTTTAGCTGTTTTCAAGGATGAGTAATACTCCATTGTATGTACATACAGGTAGGCCTAATTTGAAATGCTTGGGACTAGAAGTGTTTTAGATCTCGGATTTTTGGGATTTTGAAATATTTGCATTTATATGATGAGATATCCTGTGGGTAGGACCCAAATCTAAACAAGAAATTCATTTATGTTTTGTATATACCATATACATGCAGCCTGAAGGTAATTTTACATATTTTAAATAATTTATTCATAGCATAGAGTTTTATAGTGTGGAATTATCAGTTTGTACCAGCATATTGGCACTCAAAAATGCCATAAATTTTAAATAATTTTGGTTATCAGATTTTCAGATTAGAGATACTCAACCATTCATCCATCAACAAGCACTTGTACTGCTTCTATCTTTGGGCTTTTGTGGATAATGTTGCTAAAAATATTTGTTCAGGGCCAGGGATATAGCTCAGTGGCGCAAGCACCTGTCTGGCATGTGCAATGTCCTGAGTTCGATTCCCAGTACCAAAAAAAAAAAAAGAAATATTTGTTCAGACTCTGCTTTCAATTTTTTAGGGTATATTCACAAAGGAAATGCTGAATCATAAAATAGTTTTGTTTTCGAATTAAATTATTTTATTTTTATCTATTTATTTATTTTAGTTTTCTGAGGCATGGTTTCTCTAACTTGTCCAGGCTGGCCTCAAACTTGTGACCTTCCTGCCTTGATCTCCAGAATAGCTGGGATTACAGGCATGTGCCACCATGCTTGCGGTTTTTAAGTTTTTGAGGGACTGTGTTATGGTTCTCGGGGCTGAGTCTAGAGTTTGTGATCCATTCGTCGTGGTCCAGTGCTGGGATTAAGGCTGTGAGTGCTTCACCTGCCCCAGGGCAGGTAGGCTGCATACAATATAAGGGACTGGAAGAATCTTCTCTCTTTCTTGTTGCTTTTGCTATCTTCTGCCCACTGTGAACAGTTTCTCCTCTGCCATGTGCCACCCTGCCTTAGACCCAGCCAATTATGGACTGAAACCTCTATAAACTGTGAGCTAAATAAACCTTTCCTCCTTTAACTTTGGGTGTCCTGTATTTTGTCTCAGCAACAAGAAAAGTAACTAAGACAGATTGTAACCTTTGAGTTTTGTTCAAAAAGAAATATAAAGGAGCCAGATGTGGTGCCACATGCTTATAATCCTGGCTACTCAGGAGCTGAGGCAGGAATATCCCAGTTTTGAGCCAACTTGGGCAAGTTAGAGAGACCCTGTCTCCAAGTAAAAAAATAAATAGGACTCAGGCAGGGGAGTGAATCTCAATAACAGCATGCGTAAAGTTCAATCACCAATGTCCCCCCAAATATTTTATTAATCAAACCAGTCATGATGGCGCAAGCCTATCATCTCAGCACTAGGTAGGCTGAGGTAGGAAGACAGCCATGAGTTCCAGGCCACCCCAGGGTACATAGAGAGTTCAAGGACAACCTCAACTACATAGCCAGTCCCTGCCTCAAAAAAAGTAATTAATTAATTAAAGGATAATATTAGGTGCTAGCTGAACAAGTGTTAATAGAGGATACTATTCACAAGAGTTGTTCCTGTTGAACGTGCCTCTGCCTGCAACCCCAGGTCATGCATGAGAATGAAGGATAATGAACGGTAATTCTTCACCAGCCCCTTCCTGCTGCTTGGACCAGATCTGACCTGGGTGTCCTACCCTGGGAATGAGTGCTGTTCTAGCTCTGTCTCCATAGCTGGGCAAAGCCTGGGCTAAATTATAGCCACAGAAAGATTTTTAGGAGATTTCTAATTTCTCTCAGTAGCTCCTGTTTGCACCACCACTCCAAAGTGTCAGGGAGAATTGAATTCCAAGTCAAGTTCTCCGTTTGGATTGGAGAAGGGAAGTCTATTGTTGGAGGAATTACTCCAAAATGACATTTGGGAGATGGTCTTTCTCGACACTGTCATTTACCCATCCTAAACACTTTGACCTTTAAGAGAAAGGGGCAGCATTTGTTTCCCTAAAACCTTAAGATTCAGATTGGTGATGGTCTGATGCTCCTGGATCAAGGTACAAAACCCAAGAAGAATGAATGTTTTCTTTGCTTTAGAACAGCCTGGTTGGGATGTACCCATCTAAAGTCTGTATTTGTTCACAGAGTCAGACACCTGGCCCTACAATGTAACATCAGATGATTTTCATCACCTGAAAAGAAACCCAGGACACAGGAGTAGTCCTGACCCATGTGAACCCCTCCCTCTTCCCTCCAACCCCCAGGAAGCTGTCAATCTAACTTTGTAGATTTGCCTATCCTGGAAATTTTGCATAAATGGAAAAATATAATATGTGGTTTTTGTGCCCAGTTTCTGTCACTTTGTAGTGCTTTGGAGGTTTATCCATGGTGCCACGTGGACCAATACTCATTTCTTTTTATGGTCAAATCATATCCTACTGTACACTTTATTTATCATTTCATCTGTTGATGGATATTTGGTTTGTTTCCGCATTTTGGCTATGAGGAGTTAACAGTGTTACGAATATTTGCATACAAGTTTTTGTGTAGACAGATTTTTGTTAAGAGTGGGATTTCTGTGTCATATTGTAACTCTGGGTTTAATGTCAAACTTTTTCATGGTACTATGTACTCTACCACTGAGCTACATCCTCAATACTTTGTTTTTTAGTGAGACAGGGTCTCACTAAATTGCTCAGGTGAGCCTTTAAATTTACAATGATCCTCCTGCCTCAGCCTCCCTCAGGGCTGGGATTACAGGAGTGTGCTAGTATGTCTGGCTTCAAATAGTTAATGTTTTGAGGACGAGCCAAATTGCTTTCCTGGGCTGAGGATATAGCTCTGTGACACCAGCAACCTGCCTGGAAAGGCAAGGTTCTAAGTTCAATTCCTGGTACCAAAAAAAACCCAAACAAACAAATTGCTTTCTGGTGTGGCTGGCTCATTTTGTATCACAAGCATCAATGAATAAGCATTCCAAATGCGTTCTCTCTGAAACTTGTTATTGTTTATCATATTTATTCTAACCATCCTAGACTAATGGTTAATGAGGTAGAGCATCTTGTTATGTGCTTGCTGGCTATTTGTATAAATCCTTTGAAGAAATGTTTATCCAGCTTTGCTGTGTTGTCTTTTGTTATGTTTGATTTTTAAGTGGTCTTTAACATAAAAGTCTTTTATCAGATATCTGACCTAAAAATTTCTCCCATTTTGAGGATTATCTTTTTACATTTTGGGGGTGCTGGTGGTTTGAAACAGGGCCTCATTCTATAGTTCAGAATGACTTTGAACTCATCATGTAGCCCAGGCTGGCCTCACACTTGCAGCAGTCCTCTTGTCTCACCTTTCCTAGTGCTGGTAGTGTAGGCAACTGAGTTAGATAGAAACATTATAGGCAGTCAAATAGGCCTGGGCCCTCGAAGGAGCCAGTGCAGATGACAGGATGCCTTGCAACTGTGGGGAATACAGGGACTTCCGCTGTGGGCCAGACCTCAAGACAAAAGATGAAATAAATGCACCTACATACACCCTAGGGGTGGACATCAGGGATTGATATTCTAGATAGGTAGCAATTACCTTGACAAAGCCTGGAAGAGTTACTAACCCAACCCCCTACAGGAAAAACCCCTGTTCTGTATTCATGCCTGCTTGCTAGGTGACTGTTTCCCCATTTGATTCTGATTCAGTCAAGTTTACCTGAGCAATTATACTTGTAATCTTATTGGCTGACCATAGTTTTGTCCCACCTCATGCATACATTGTGAGTTCCCATTTTTCCTACCTTAGACCTGCCTCACCTCATGGTTTTGCTCTATAAAATCCCTAAGAAAGGCAGGGTCCTTGGCAACCCACTAGGGTCCCTCTCTCAGACAGCTTTCTTTCCCCCAATAAATATATTCTACTCTTACCCTCCGTTGTTCCTAAAATTCATTCTTTGATTTTAGAGAACACGAACTCGTACCAGATATCTAGCACATTGGGAGTTTCTTTCCCCTGAATTCTATATTTTCTCCTATAGGTTTTAATTTTCACTGTTACACTAGAGTTCATAACTGACCTATCTTTAATTTCTGTCTCATGTGAGATAGGGGTCCATCTTCATTCTTTTCCATATGGATATCCTACAGCCATTTGTTGAAAGTTTTTTTTCTCCATGTGTTAAAAAGACTATTCTGTCTCCCACGGAATTTTCTTGGCTCCTTTGCTGGAAATTAATAGATCATAAATGTGCTTATTTCTGGTCTCTTGATTCTACTGTACTGGTCTACGTCTGTCTGTCTTTATGCCAGACCACATTATCTTGTTAACTGTAGCTTTGTAGTAAGTTTTTGAAATACCGCTTTCTGGGCCACGAATAATTGAGGGTCTGGCTTTAGCTATGCCCTGTGAAATATCCTGCATCTCACTGTATTGTTTGAACTCTGTGGGGTAGGAATTATTATTTCAGTTTTACAGATGAGCAGTTTGGGACTTATATCATGTTGATAATTTTCCCAAACTTATATTCTTTATTCTCCAGGCTCCTATAAGAATAGAATGTACACGCTGAGGTAGGGATTTATTCCTCTTTCTAGTTACATTCAGGTGCTCTTGGCACCTCTCCGCAAGTGTTTCTAAACAGACCTGTCTGGATGCTGAATAGACCCTATTAGATTTGCCATTCTTAACTGTGTCTGTCAACAGTTTCCTTTAAATGCCAGAAGGTCCTAACTATGCAGAACTTGGAACACTGACTGGGACACATGTCTTCCTGTGTGGGCTGGGATGTTCACAATCTACAGTTCAATCCTGAATTTAGCAGAGTTTCTGGCAACGTTGAAATGTTTGTGTAGCCAGAGCAGGAAATCCAAATCATAGTTGACACAAAGAAGGAATTTTTTGAAAAAATTTTGAGGTACCCCATGTAATTGAAAGGAGAGCTGAAAGCCTGACCATGGGGACCAGGGGCACCACAGGAACAGCTGGTGATACAGGAAAATAAAACTCCCAACCTGAATGATATCAGACAAGTTCGTGTTCTCTAAAACCGAAGAATGAATTTTAGGAACAACGGAGGTTAAGGCGGAATATATTTATTGAGAGAAAGAAAGCTTCTGTCCAAGAGAGGGACAGAAGGGGCCCCGAGTGGGTTACCCCCGACTCTGTCTTTTCTAGGGACTTTTATAGAGAAAAACCATGAGGTGAGGCGGGTCCAAGGTAGGGGAAATGGACAGAACTATGGTCTGTCAATAAGACTGCAAAGATATTCAGGTAAGACTGAGTGAACTGGGATCAAACGGGAAAGCGAGTCACGTAACAAGCCGGCAGGAATGCACAGCGGGGCTTTTCTCCCCCGTAAGGGGTTCGGTCAAGGACTCTTCAAGGAGGTAGCTATCTATTTAGAATATCAATCTCTGCTGTCCATCCCTGGGGAGGTATGTGGGTGTATTTGTTTAGTCTTTTTGTCTTGAGGTCTGGCCCACAGGTATCTTATCTTTTATGTTGGCTCCTTCGAGGGCCCGGCCCTGTCTGACTGCCTATAATATTTCTATCTACCTCAACTGCCTATGACGTTGGTAGCAGGACTTTCCTACTGCTGGGTTGCTTTCCCTCTCTGCCCCTCTGCTTCACCCTCCAAGCAAGCTGTCTCCCTCCACGCAGCCCAAGATGAGGCCAGGGACATCTCAGAAGACCTTGGGCTTCAAGCTGTCACCAACAGAGCAAACAAAACTGCTTTTTCCCAGAGCCAGTTCAAAAAATTCCAGGCAAAGATTCTAATTGGCCTGCGGGGTCAGGTGCCACTCATGCTGCCGGGCTGGAGGTTGTGGGCTGGGGTGGTTTATGGCCGTAGTAAAGAGGCCCCGTGGGGTAGGGTGGGGGTAGGGTGAGGGGGATGGGGTTGGGGTGGGGATGGGGTGGGGAACGGGGATGGGATAGGGGTGGTAATTGGCAGAAAAGACTTCAGAACTTTACTCTTGGTTCAGTGTTTGAATTTATTATTGCTCTAATTCTTGCAGAACGTTTTATTCTATTTATAAATCAAGCAATTGTTAACAATCACTTCTTAAGGAACATTTAAATGTGGTTTGGTCTGTTTAAACATTCAGTTAAGTAAACTGCTTCCATCTTTCAAACATAATCAACTTAATATATTTGGTTTTTTTCTTAAATATTTTAATCACCTGGCCCCAAAAAACTCTCTGAACACTTAAGTAACTACTATGAATATAACAAACTAACCTAATAAATAAGGGGAAAATGAAGTCCTCTTAAATTTCCAAAACTCCATATGAACTTGGTAGGATTTCAGAATAACAGCTGTAGGTCTATCTTATTTATTCAATGGCGTGTTTTAAACCCAAGTTATAAGGCTGTCACTTTTTAAGTCAAATTCTTTTCAATAATGCTAATACGTGGGATACAAATATGCACAGAATATTTCTAAAAACAAAAATGTTAGTGGCAAGATTTTAATTCCTTAAACTTCTTTATACTTAGTTTTAAACCTCAAAAATTAAAACCTGTCCCCTAAGGAACAGTAGTAGAATTTCAAAGAACTCAGAAGACTTCATTGTAAACTTTCTCAAGACTAAAAGGTGTTCTTTCACTAGGTAAGTTTCAACTGTCCTAAGTGATAGGTTTGTCCAGTGCAGAGAGAAGTAAAGCCGAGAAGAGCACAATAGGGAAAAGAAGAGAGATGTGGAACTTCCGAGGGCCTGTCATGGGATCAAGGTCTAAATAGGCCCAGGCTGGAGGTGGGTTTAGGAGGCGGATTGCCTGACATGGCGGCCCAAGATTGGGTGGGAGTGTGGGAAAAGGAAACAGGATATTACAAAAAGGGAAGCAGGAAGTCATAATTCGACTCAGAGGAAGAAGGGTGGCGCTTAGCGTATGACCTCTAGTGGCCAGCACCATATTGGTTGGATGCCATAGTGACTAGGCAGGAATTTACAGTGAGGAGAGAAACCAATCACTAAGATGTACTATTTTTTCACACATTTTTCACATTTCTAAAATTGAGTGTGTGTGTGTTTTGTTTTCTTGTTTTTCTGCAGCATAGGGATTGAGTGCAGGGCCTTTACACTGAGCTACATCTTCAGCCCCTTCCCCTTTTAAAAGTTTTTTGGGGGACAGGTCTTGCAAAATCACTAAATTATATGGGCTGTCCTTGAATTTCTGGTCCTCCTCTTCCCTCAGCCCATCAGAATGCTCGGATTACAGCTCTGTACCACAAAAAGCCTGGCTGCCTGCTCTTCTTCTTTTTTTTTTTTTTTAATTTTTGGGACAGCATTTCACTAAATTGCCTAGACTGGGTTCAAAGTTATAATCCTCCTGCTTCAGCCTCCAGGAGTGCTGGGATTACAGGCATGTGCCCCCAGGCCTGGTTTGTGATATGTCTTGTGTGCCATAGAACATTATGGTTCTTTGGGGGCAGTTACTCTTTATTAGTGAGACAAGAAATGAGACATGGCTCCATCTCAGTTAACTGGGATGACTTCAACCTGAAAGTTAAGGCTGGGCTTGAGACCTGGACATCAGGAATGTCTTATGGACACTGCAGTTCTGTTGATATTGTCCCTTTTGGTTTCTGTGATTTCAAAACTTACTTTTTTTTTTTTTTTTTGGCGGTACTGGGGATCGAACTCAGGACCCTGCACTTGCTAGGCAAGCGCTTATTCCACTGAGCTATATCCCCAGCCCTCAAAACTTATAAAAGACATGCAGCTTGTTAGAAGCCTAACTAGGTTTAGTGTACTCAAATACTTGAGTCTTTGTCTCCTCACAGCATCTACAAATCCCCCCTTAGTGGGTTATGGGACAGGATCTGCACCCAGGTGACTTAGTGTACACAAGCACCTTTTGTTCCACCCAGCTTTAAAGTTCATAGGAGCCTATGTTATTTAAACGTTATTCTTTAACTTTAAAGATACTTATGTTTGATACTCTTCTTTTTTTAATGTTCTGGATATTTAGTGTTATTCTACTTTCCCCCTCAGTAATAGTTATATATTTGGGTTTTTTTAGGTTATATATTTGAAATGACAATTATTTTCTTTTTGAATATTTGTCATTGCTTTGCTAAAAATTCTAGAACAATATCTAAAATGGAGAGGACTGACATTTACAACTTTTTTTCTCTGGGGATATAGCTCAGTGGCATAAGTGCCTGCCTGGCAAGCACAAGGTCCTGAGTTCAATTCCTGGTACAAAAAAACCACCTTTTTTTCTAAATGTAATGAAAACTTTTGTGTGCTCTTGCTGATTTGAGGTTGATATAAAGTTATGAAATGATGTAAATTAAGATATTGAAAAATCAGATATGGATTTTGAGATGCTTTATTGACACATAATTCACATACTATGTAATTGACCCATTTAAAGTCTCCCATTCAGTAGTTTTTATTATATGCATAGATATGTGCAGCCATCACCACAGTTAATTTTAAGACATTTTAAAAAATTAAGCTTCATTGTGGTGTTTTCATACATGCACAATTTTAGAACATTTCTATCACACCATAAAAATCATTCCTGCGCTCTGCACTTGTACCCTGATTCCCCTGAGCTGCAGGCAAGTACGAGTCTACTTTCTGTCTGGATATTTGCCTTTTATGGACATATTGTGTAAACAGAGTCATAATATGTGCTTCTTTCACTTAGAGAAATGGATATTGAATTTGATAAACAACATTTTCAGGACGTATGAAGAGGGATAGTTTGTTTTATTTTGACATCTCACAGATTGATGTCATTTGGTGCCACAGTGACAAGGTCATTCTGTTGACATGATTCAACCAACTGTGGCCCACAAGACAGGTGCTAATGTCTCCATGGGCTACGTGCCTGCTGCAGACTCCATCTCTCAAGACAGGGCACAGAACCAGGTGAGAACGTGGTAGAACCTCCATAGGGTGTGGTGGGGGAGGCAAAGAGTAGCCCTGGAAACAGAACAGACATTCAGAATTGAAGATATTTTCTTTAATGAAATCATTCAATCCCCCCCACCCATCTTCTCCCAAATCAGTAATGCAGTTGCACAGAAAATATGGTTATGGTATGTGGAGAGAGTCAATGAATTGTCAGAAGTCTAGGTTCTTGCTTAGGCTGTGTGCTGTTATCTGTCATCATGTGCGTAAAGTCTCACGCAAACATTGGGAGACCTAAGTGTCCCAGGGCTGGTCACCACTGCACTGTTTTCGGAAGTATTTCAGATTTAACCCTCAGTTGAATGCATGCTACATTTCTGCTCCTCTGCTTGGGGAGAGTCTGTGAGCACTGGGGTCGATGGTTAGTGGTTTCATTTAAAATCTTAATCACCAAAGCTTCAGACCAGAGCCATTTACCACCTCAAGGATGCTGAAAACCACACAGTACACGCCCAGCCCCATCCGTGTTTTTTCTAAGACAAAAAAAATGGAGATATATAAACCAGAATAACACAAAAACAATAAAGGAAATACAAAATTATAAAGAAGATAGAGAATTAGCGCTGGATACTGTATTACATAATGTTATCTTCACATTTGTTGCTCAGTTATACCGATGATGGCTCGTTTCATTAATCAGTTTTCTCCACCCTCATCTCTGTTGTTTTCCCACCCAATCAGTCATCTTCACTCTGATAGTAACTGTATTTTTTGTTGTTGTTGTTTTTGTTTACTTACTCCCTCGGGCTCTCACATTGGGAAGAAACATGGCTGTTTCTAATTATACTGTAACAAACATGGGTGCGCACAGATTGCTATGGCAGGAAGTGGAAAAGCACCTATCCAATGGTAGATAGGCAGGGAACCAGGTTAACTAGAGTGAAGCCCCTATTGACAAGCCCTCAAGGCCATAGGGGGTCTGGTCAAGTCCGCAGGGTTACCTCGAAAACTGCTAGGCTCCACCTTGATGCAGCGTGCCCAGAGGCTCTGTGGAGTCCTCGGGTCGCACGGAGGACTGCCAGGCTCCGCACTGTGGAGGCGCTCCGGGCCAGCCCCAGGCGCTCCCGAAGAAGGCCTGCTCAGGTCCACCTGTCGTGCCCCCTCCTCCCCGCAGGCCGGGCTCCGCCCCATCGCCGCAGCTCTCCCAGAGACCTGGGCCAGTTCAGGGTTTTCATGCAGCCCAGAGGGAGCTCCCCTCCCCACTCAGGCTGCTGAGCTCCCTGTCAAGGCCCCCAGGGTCCCCTCCTAGGCCACTAGTGTCTCCCTGCAGCCTGCCTATAACTTTTTAGAGACTATCCCCACCCATCTAGAGTAGCACGTCTGCACCGTAGTTCCAGGTCTTTGCCTCCTCCCACCTCCTGATATCCAGTGATGCCACTCCTCGCCTTTTGCAGCTGGGCATTGGGCTCACTTACAATGCTGGGCACAAGTGGTGTGAGGTCTCCCCCATCCGTGCACACTGAAGGTATGTCCAGGGTGTGTACTAAGTTTAGTTGCTAGTTCTAGGAGAGAATTGGAGGATTTTCTCAGGTCTTCTGTGGGCTTCCTTCACCCACCTAACCCTGGCCAAGAAGGTATGATGGTAGTTACGTCAGTCCCCTCAGAAGTCTTTCATAGTCAAGCTCCTCAGTCATATTCTAAGGTATAAAGCCTATGGTTAGGGAGGGAACATAGTCCTGCTCTTTGGGCCTGGGGTTCTGAGGCTGACATATCACACAGCCTCTGTCAAAGGGACACCTGATATTCCAGCCACAGGTAGCCTGACACCAGGGCTTTGGGGCTTTGGGTTCCCCTGCAGCTTCATTTAACACACTTTTCTTTGTACTGTCTCATGGATGACTCATAATTAGAATATTGCTATTCAAAGGAGACCAAGGAGCTGTTTGTACCATCAAGAAAAGAGCAAAGACCGCTATATCACTAACATTCAGAAGTATAGGATAGAGCCGGAAAGACCTTGGACACAGTGTAGGCTAAATGCCTCTGTCCCCCTTATGCCCATTAATAGAAGAGGCCAGAGCCTATAGGAATAATGGGACTTATGCTCTCTAAATAAAAGGAAAAGCAAAGAACATTCATTTACTTAACACAAATTTATGATTCTTATTCCCTGGGCATCTTTCCTGGAGATAAGACTGTAGGATTATTCAATGCAAAGCACCTACTCTCATGGAGCTTACATTTGTAATATTGTTGTGGAGACTATAGAAAGCAATATAACATCAAATGGTGCTAAGTGCTAGGAACAAACCTGGAATAAGAGGGTAGGTACTGAAGGAAGAAGAGGAGTGTCACGTTAGATGAGGATGTACATGAAGGTTTCTCTGTGAAGGGTATGAAGTAAGGGGGAGGGGAGGACGGATCTAAAGAAAAAGTGTTCCAGACAGAGGCATGGTGGGTGCAAAGGCCTTGGTGTAGCAAGGAGGCCAACTGACCAGGATGTCTGGATTCCCCACGCAGCGCTCCTTCACCAGGCACAGCGCCTCTGAGTCCTCAGGGAGGCCCAAGAGGCTCATTACCACCTGCAGCGTCCAGGAGTTAGAGTGGCTGTAAGAGTCCAGAAGTCACCATGCTGCCCAAGTGGGAACAGAATTTATGACCCCATAGGGATGACGATTGACACAGACCCCCATACAGTGTCATAGAAACAGCTCTTCTCTGGGCACCAGGACACCTGAGGGACAGCTTTTGTTTTGCCATTCAGTATATGATCTTGTTCAAGCATTTTTGGAAGATCAGGCTTTTTTCTTGTTTTTATCTTAATTAAAATTTAATGTTTCACTTTTTTTTTTTTTTTTTTGGCGGTACTGGGGATCAAACTCAGGACCCTGCGCTTGCTAGGCAGGTGCTTATTCCACTGAGCTATATCCCCAGCCCAAATGTTTCACTTTAAGAAGAGGGGTTTCTGATGTTTTCATGGGGCCTGAATTCTTGTGGTTGTTGTAACTTACCAAGTGAGTTGCCTAAAGATCTTAAATGCACACCTTGGTGAGGTTTTTGCACCTAGAACTCTATCACTTGGAGTGTGTCAGTGTTGAAGAACCCACCATCTGGGGACACCTACAGCACAGTCTACACTGGCCGCTGAGCCCAGACCAATTTCCTCTGCATGTCTGCCCTCCAGGTTGGCTGGCAGAAATGCACATCGCCTGACTATATTTGGCTGACTCTCAGGAACAGTTGCTTGAAAGACTACACAGACATACCTTCCTGCCTGGAAGATGTGTGGATCTGACACATGGCTTTGGAGGACAATGGGTCCAAACCTCATCTGGGACCTCAGGGGAGCTTCTACTAAATATATCTACATGGGCCTCACCTTCCACAGACCTTACGCTTCACTATCTCTGTAGCTGCAGCTTTAGTGTGGATTGTTTTGAAAGCTTCCTTGGAAAGCCTGACTTGCACCGAAGTCAAAGAGCTCCTAGGTCAGAGCATGGGCAACTCCAGCATAGCTGCTCTTGTTACACACCTCTTCTCTGAACATTTCTGTTTCAGAAGGGTCTACCCTTCACATTTGCTTCATTAAAAGATCTGTTCAGTGAATTTCCTCAGAACAAAGGAACAGTTCCCACTCAATGATAAATTACAGCTTTGACTTCTACAAAAACATGGAACTCCAGGAAGCTCTGATAGTAATGTTTGACACGGACAGACAGACACACACACACACACACACATACACACACTCATCGGTTTGTAGGATACACTTTCTTACATATATATGTAGAATGTCTTGGTCACTTTCTCATTTCTGGGAGAAAATATCTAACATGCTCCACTCAAAGGATGCGAGGTTTCCTTTGGCTCATATTTCAGTCCATAGTCTGCTGGCTCCAAGGCAGGATGACCTTGCAACGGTCTGGCCAAGGAAAGCTGCTCAAGGCAGGGGATCCAGGAAGCAGAGAGTGAAGGGAGGACCTGGAGAGGGAGATAAACCCTTCTAGGCCACATCCTCAGTGGCCACCTCACCTGACCAGACTCTGCCTCCTAGGAGCAAGCCAGTGGTAAGCCCCATCATGCAACCATCTGCCCAAAGTCCCAACTGTGAGCACATGAGGTTCTTAGGGGACATCTAGATATAACTGTAACCTATTGCTTATCTCCCCCTGGAATTCTTTTTCATTGAGATAAGGTCTTACTATATAGCACAGGTTGGCCTCAAATGTATGATCCTCCTGCCTCAGCCTCCTAAGTGCTGAGATTATAGGTATGCACACCATGACCAGTTCTCCTCTAGAAATTTATAAAATTTTTAGGGAATTGGCTCAAAATGTCTTTTGTAGGATTTGTATTATATGTTTTCAGGGTTTCATTTTAGCATTGAGAGAAGTGTCATGGCAGCTCCGGTATTCAACAAATAAGTCTGTCTTGGGTACAGAGAGGCTCCTTAACCAGTGTACACCACTATTTCTGAAAAGTGTACGGCCTCATTTGCCTAGCTCTGATCAGTCTCTTTCATTCATTCTTTCTGTCTCAATTTAAAAAAAAGTCTGCCCAGCCCTTGTCCTGGATATTTTGGGTCTGTAAGTTTAATTATTCCACACCCCCTTCCCTGCTTGTGTTAGCCTTTGTGTTCTTTCGGGTCATCTGAGAAACTGGGGATTAGATCCTCTGAAATTTAAAATCTCAAGCTGAAGGAAAGTCGAATCATTGTGAGCCCACTTCAGGCAGATGGAACAACTGCAGCCAGATAAGCTCCAGACAGGTTCAAGGTCACACAGCAGGGAAAGGCTAGAATCCAGCATGTCTGGCTCCTGATGTTAGGCTCTTTTCCTTAGAGCCTAGGGGTCTAAACTTTCCAAAGCATAAAGGTTACCTGCACTCCAGTGAGTGGCTGGGATCAGTGAAGCTGCTCCCTGACCCTGCTATTTACGTGTAACTTTGCTTTTAACCAAATCCTCTTCTCACAAAATTTGCTGTCCATAGTTTTTCCCACATCACAATTCCCATATAAAAATTCTAGAGTCTAAATAGTACAGTTAGCCAGCCATGTTGGCACATGCCTGTAATCCCACACTCGGGAAGCTGAGACAGGGGGATCATTGCGAATTCAAGACCAGCCTGGGCTACAAAGTGAGCCCAAGGCCAGCCTGAACAGCATAGTTAGACTCTGTCTCAAAAAACAATAGTACTGTGTACTAACAATTCTCTGAACTTGTTCAGTGCAGGTCCCAAGCCCGGCATTTCAGAGTGTCTGTTTCCATAGGCGTGTGGGGAGGGAAGCCCAGGAACTCATTTTGGCAGCATCCCTGTCACCCTCTACCTAGCTCCCTAAGCAGGATTCTGCGGCTGCAGGCCACATTCTGAGTTGCTGGCCTTGAGCCACCATATTAACTAGGGCCTGGTGGTTCCACTCAGAGCAGCGCCTCTCTTTTTGTGAATTGTAAGAGCCAGAGGCAGGTTGTTGGAGGTGTTTTCAGGAAAGAATTTCTTTAGCAGCTCCTCCTCTGACAGGAATAACCTCCTTTAATTAGCCAGCAGGTTGGGCCTGCTGAAGAGTGTGGAAGGAATTGAGAAGTCTGTTTGAAAATGTCCAGAGAAACAGGAGCAGAGGGCAGACCCCTCCGTGGAGCAGGCTTTGAGAGTAAGGCTCAGAAAATGAGGCCCAGGCAGGGGAAGTCAGTGGGAGGTACATGGAAGCTCCTTGGAATTTAGCTTTGATCTCCAGGGCTGGCAGCTGAGTTCCACCAAACAATACAATGCAACTGTTGTGAACTTGCACTTTTGCCTACATTAATAAAGTATTTGGGTCAAGGTTTCTACAGTTCTTCCTTATTTCTGGTAACAGCTTTATTGAGATATAATAGCATATCATACATACAATTCACCCAGTTAAAGTGTAAAGCTCATTGGTTTTTGAATATTCATGGAATTGTGCAATTATCACAATCGATCTTCAAACATACTATCCTTCCCCCACCTCCCAGTTTCTCTAGCTCTCAATAACCACGAAGCTACTTTCTATCTCTATGGATTTGTTTGTTCAGACATTTCATATAAATAGAATCATATAGTATGTGATCTTTTATGGTTGATTTCTTTCATTTAACACTTTTTTTTTTTTTTTTTTTGGTGGAACCGGGGATTGAACTCTACCTTTCACTTGCTAAGCAGGCACTTATTCCACTGAGCTATACCCCCAGCCCCTAACATACTATTTTCAAGGTTTGTTGTTGCGGCATGTATGAATACTTCGTTCCTTTTTTACTGATGAAAATATTCTATGCATTCATCCATCTTTTGAAACTATGTTTAACTTTTTTTTTTTGTACTGGTAATTGAATCCAGGGGTTTGGGCATAGTAGGCAAATTCTTTACCACTGTGTACATTCCCAATTCTCTTTTTTTAAAAAAATTATTTTGGGCTAAGTACTGGCCTCAAACTTGTGATCCTCCTGCCTCAGCCTCCTGAGTAGCTCAGATTGTAGGCATGAGCTACCATATTTGGTTGTGACTTTTTGAGGAATTGCCAGGCTGTTTTCCACAGTCCTCATTGTACTTTTTAAAGCCAACCTAGAATCAGTTATTCTGAATCATCCTATGAGGGTGTGGTTACATATAGCTTGACCAAGTATGACTAGAGACTTACTGTGAACAACTGCTGGGGGAGGGGAGCATTAAAAAATCTCCAGCCCAAATACAAAAAGGTGTTATCCAAATAACCTTGGAACTTAGAGCAACATTATATAGATTTGTGTTTTTGATGATCAGAGAAAGAAACTCACAGTTATAAATGTGGTCAGTAACAACAACAACAAAATAATGATGCAACAACCTTCAGTAATTTGGAAAATGTTTCCTGGTTATAAAATAAGCAAAGCCTTTATTAGATAAAAATGGATTTTAATACCTCTTGTATCATCTACACAGGGAAAACACTTAGAAACTTCTGAGTTTTTAGAAATGCCTTAAGGTGTCTAGGTATAAAATGCATACAGAGAAGTACACAAATCCTAAGTGTAACTATGCATTTTCACAATGAAACTCACCCCTGTAATTAGCACCCACATCAAGAAGTGGATTGAGAACAGCATCTCTCTCCCCAGCCCCTTTCACAGTCAAAACTATCCCCAGGGAAGAGGATATCCTGACTGCTAACACCAACATTCTTAGACACAAGGTATGCATTTTTAATAGTACGGTTCAGGTATCAAGAACTGGCCAATAGAATACATTTGTGTAGTTGAAAGGATGTCCTAAGATTCAGGCAGACTTCTATACTGAATGATGCAGCATATTCTTAGAAATTGTAAAAAAAAAAAAACTTTTAAGCTTGGACATAAAATAAAGGGTATAACCTGAGCACTCAAAAAACTTTAAATTTATCATCACTTGCAATTTAAATATATTCAGTAGGTTTTTAATAAAACAACAAACTTTAAATGTTAATTTTTAAAAGATATTTGCTTTTCTTTCCCGGATCTGAAGTTTATTCCAGAGAGCAGTCTATATTATTCCAGGGAACAGTCTCTAAAGGAAGTTCTAAAGACCATTAATCACAGGTACTTTAATAATTCAAAAGATGTATATGTAAACATATGCACATTGGAAGTACTGCACATTGTGGTTTAAGTAATGACCAAAATAAACAGAGCCTTCACCAGCAGAGCATAAAAACGGATACTCATTTCCCTTGGTTTATTGAACAGGATATTAAATACCCTCATCTTACTGATAAGACAAGCTTGCTTCTACTGGGACTGACTGCAAATTGACACCGCTCTGATTCTTATCTGGGAAAAAAATCCATTATAATCATCTTATGTATGAGAATTTGCAGGCATTAGAATTCTTCCTAGGGAAAGGGTATACTGTTAGGGGAAGTCATTTTGCAAAGGTGAATCATTTTTTTCCATAAAGCTCTAAAGATCTCATAAATTACCAAAGCGGATTACGATTTTATTAGGCCATTTCCTTGAAAGTGTGGGATTCTATGTTCCACCAGGAGATGCTAATAAAAGTCGTGAGTCAAAGTAAGGGGGGCCGGGTGTGTAACCTATGCCCCTCGCACCAGGTGCTTTCTTTTTTGGGTGCTAGATACTTCCTAGGTGACCTCTCTCTCTCACTCTCGGTCCGGCTCAGGTGCAGGACAGCAATCCGCTCGCGCCGCCCGCTGCAGGGAGCCCGGGGACGCGGAGTCGGCTCCCAGCATCCTGTCCTAGTTGCGGTGTAGACAGGTCCGAGCCCCGGCAGCCGTAACTTCCTGCGGCCTCCTTTTCCCGAAGTCCTTGGCTGAGACCTCTTCCCACTGAGTCTCCCCGCAGCCTCCTGCGGGCACAGCCCTCGCAGGGTGGGGTGGGGAGCACAAAAGTAGAGACTCCCTTCCCAGGAAATGTCTCCGAGATCCGCGCTTGACCGGACCGTGCGGGGATGAGGGTCCGGGCGTTTCCCCGGCGCCCGTACTAGCCCCAGCTCTAGGGCTGGGCCAAACTTAGCGTATCAGGGACCAGCTCCAAGCTGCTCCAGGCTGCTGGGTACCCCTCAGCCCCAGGGACTGATTGAATTGATTGAGAATTGGGGGCGGGCGCCTTCCTGGACGCCAGGCAGCGGGCAGGTCTCGGTGGGAGTCCGGGTCCCTGCGCACTTGCGCAGCCGGGGCGCGCGGGCGCGGCGAGGGCGAGGGGCGGCGGGAGGCGACCGCGGACGGCAGGTGGGTGCGGCCGGCGGCCCGGGCCGCGGCAGCAAGTGGTTGGGCCGTGCGCACTTCCTCCCCTCCCCCGCCGCGGAGCCCGCCCGCCCGCCGGCCCGCCCGCGGTGCCCAGTGCGTGGCGCCCTCCTCAGCGCCTCGCTGCGGCGCGCGTCTCCACCGGCCGCCGCCGGCCGCAACCTTCCGCGCCGCTCATGTCTCTGCCCGTGGTGCTCCCGGGCTCCTGCTGCCCCGTGGCGGGGCTTTCTGGAGGGCCGCAGGTCGGGGGCCCCGGCGCCTCGGCCGCCGCTGCCCAGGAGCCGCCGCTGCCCCCCCTGCGGCCGCGCTGGCTCCGCGGCGCGCTGCAGCCCCCGGCCCGGCCTCGCTGCGCGGCCCCCGCCGCCGGCCCCGGGGTGCTGGGCGCGCCGCCCGCGCTCTCCGCCCGCCGGGCTGCAGCCGCCGCGGCCGCCGCCGCTCCGGGCTCCGCGCTGCTGCCCGCCCGCCCGCTGCTGTCGCTCGGGCTGCTGCAGCTGATCCTGGGCTGCTGCATGGTGGCGCTCAGCTTTGGGGCGCTGTCGCTGAGCAGCTCTCCGCAGGTGAAGAACTCCTGTCCGTTCTGGGCCGGCTCCTCGGTGAGTAACCCGCGCGCGTCCCGCTTTCCTCGGCAGGCCCACCAGGGGCCGGGCGGGAGGGTCTGACCGGGACACCCCTCCCCTCGTTCCTTCGCTGGCCCCCGGGCTTCAGTTGGGCACCCCAGGCCCGCAGGCCCCTTGAAGTTTTTAGAGCTTGGAGAGTGGAGAAATACGCTCGGAGACAGTCAATTGAAGGGGGAATTGGGTTGCACCTGGACAGTGTCTGTTCTTCGCAGGCCAAAGGATTTTATTGTGTTCCTGTCAAGCTAATATTGTAAAACAAACCTATCTAGCTCTCGGGAAGACGGGAAGGATGAGGGCACATGGCGTGAAAGGAGAGCAAGATGATTAAAAACTTTTTTGGCTCACGAATACTTACGGTGCTGGTAGAGTCAGCTCCAGGAGGCAGGGCCAGGGTTTGCATCTATTTTGTCCCCTGATGTATCAACAGTTCCTGGCACCTAGGGGGTGTGTTTGTGGGGTGGATGGACCGACAGGTGGACTGGCGCGTCATTTGTTTTTATCCCTCATTAAAACACACACGAATGTGAAGTGTACGTGGCGCTGGATGGCTTGGCTGTATTTGGACAGAGTTCAGAGATAATGAGAGAGGTATGCGTAAGTAACTGCCTGCTTGTACCTCGTCATTAAAGGAGCCCCGGCCCCTCCCCCAGTGAGTTCCTGGGCCTTGCAGGCTGTTGTGCAGAATTTGAGTCTAGAAACAGAACCTGGCATTATGGGTGAGCTTGGTAGAGCTCCAGCGACTGCCGGGCAGCTACCCAGAGATATCAGCCCTGCTCCAGAACCCAGTCCTGCTTTTTTGTCCAGTCGGGAAGGCTGACCCTGGAGGTTGCTGCTGGTCAGCAAGCATCTGTGGGCCCTGAAGGGCTGTTTGTCTCTGCCCCCTGACGGTTTCACAACTTGCAAAGCATCCAGCCCCTTGAGGTGGCTGAGAGGGTTGAGAGACTCAGAAGCAGGGCTTCGTGGAATGATTGTGGAAGGTGAATGAAGGAAATGATCTTTCTATGAACTAATAAAATCTAAAAGTCTGGCGGTGCCCTTGGTTTTACTAAGATCTGCATTCAGGGTATGTGTGGTTGAAACTGCTTTTGGAGGTTCACATATACCCCGGTTTGAGATTGAATTTTAAGACTCTAGGAAGAATATTTGAACCTATCGTGATTGTTTGAAAAACATTAGGTCCCTCAACCATAACCTGGTTTTATCTTGAAACCAGTGCCACTTGTGCTTCTTTTGAAATACTGTGTTGGATAATCCTGGTGAAGTACTTCCGGTGCTGTGGTGAGTGAAGTTCACAATGTGTACATCAGGTAGACAAAGTCCCAGCCTGGTGGCCCTGCCCCTGGCACTACCACTGTCCTCTGAGTTCTGGGCAAACCCGCAAAGGACGGGTATCCCAGACAGGATAGGAATGACATCCATTACGCTACCTCCTCCACCTGTCTGGCTACGTTCAGCCAAACAGTGGCTGCGTTTCAGTTTCTGTAAATACCACAGGCCAGAGGCTTGCGTATATTTTATTTTGGATTTGCTCTTTGTAAAATGATAATCTATTGTTTTTTTCAAAGATAGCTAGTTTAGGGTTATTAAAATCAATTTTTCTCTTCTAAAATAAACTGAGGTCACTTTACTATTGTGAATTATTTCAGAGGTAAAGAAATGCACTTAGATGTCACTTAAGCCCAAGTTGGATTTGATGAGGTATAAAACAAAAGGCTATCAACCGGAAGGTGAAGGCTAATAAACACGCTGAGCTCCCTGGCTGGGCACAGCCTGGCCGCCAGGCTGGAGTAAACCAGAGCAGGGAAGGAATCAGGTTTGGAACGGAGAAGTTGGATCTGTATGCAACCCTGTGACTGTAGGTTATTCTTAACTTTTCTGTGACCTGTTCCTGAGGTTGACCTCAGAATTTGCAAAGTGATGTTGGGTGTGGTAACACAAGGCTGTAATTCCAGCACTGGGGAGGTTGAGGCAGGAGGATTGCTGTGAGGTCAAGACCACCTGGGCTACATCCTACTGAATTGTTCAAGGCCAGCCTGAACTATATAGTGAGTTTAGGCACCAAGATTCTCTTGATGAAATTAATGGGTGAGAAGTTTTAAAAAACACTGTATTGTGGAAAAATTTAGATTTATACCAACACTGTCTAGTGAACTCACATGTACCCTTTACTCCAAGTTTACCATGGTTTCGTCTATTCCCCCATTCTGGGCTCTGCTGATCCTGTGTGTTCTGATAGACGCCAGAAGCGTAGGTATTCCAAGCAGTGTAGGAATTAGATCCTCCATGTTCACTGGTTCATTTGTCAGATTAAATTCCCTTATTATTTCGCGGCTGGAGGGTCTGCCAGGTTCTTTCCCAAGTCCACAGCAAATAGAGGCCGCAAAACTCGGCCTAGCAAGCATTCCGAGGTCAGTATCTTCTTCAGGACTTGCAAGTTCCCTTATTATTTCAAAGAAAGTTGCAGGCATCACATTCTTTTATGCGTATTGTTTAAAAAAGATGTATGTAGCATGGAGAAAGAGTAGAAGTGATGAGGAACTCTTTAGGAGCCTCCTTCCACTTTTAACATTTCATTATAAACATTTTAACATCCCAACAAAGGTAGAAAGAAGCATGTAGTGACTCCCCCTTTTACCTAGCCCCACTTTCAGTAGCTGTCAAGATCCGGTCACTCTGTATTTGACATCCCTTCTGCTTCTAACACCCACGCTGTATTATTTTGAGGCAAATTCCAGATAGCATAACTTGAGCTCTTACGTATTTTCGTGTGTGTGTGTTTCTCAAAGAAGGGCTTCATAGCACATTGCAGCTAATCTATAGATAGCTTTACCATGGTTTTATGGAAAATAAAAAGCCAAAAAGCTGTGACTTGTAAACTGCAGAAATTAAAAAATACCTATATAATTCATGTATTTAGAGAATACCGTTCATGTGTTTTTAGTACATGTATAGTCATGATCACAGTCAGTTTTGGAAATTTTTTATCACCATATAAAGTTATTAGCATTCTTCTCCTGCCCCACTCTTGGTGTCCAGGAACCACGGATTAACCAGCTTTCTGTTCCTGTAGGTTTGTCTATAAATGGGATCATGTAATATGTGGTCTTTTAGGGTTGATTTCTTTCCCTTAGCATGTTTTCAAGGTTCATCCAGGTTGTGGCATTTATCAGTACTTCGATTACTTTTAGTTACAGAGTCATTCCATTTTATGGGCATACCATGTTCCCTGTCTCCCCCAACCCCTAACCCCTGACAAGCACTGTAAAACTGTGCTATACCCCAGCCCCGCTGGGAAGTTTTATTAGCGTAGGAAACTAAGGCATTGCGTGAAAAGTGCCAACTTGAGTCTAAGGTTACTTCAAGCCCACATAGGAGCACAGTAGAAGAATATCCTCAAATTTCAAGCTTTGAATGGCCATTATATACTTTATATCCTGCTGAATCAGCCATACTGGTAAGTCTTTTGGTCTGGGCAAAAATATTGGTTATATTTGTGATACAAAATTAAGTACAAGGGGTAAATACATTCATTTGAAAATACTATTTTTTAAGCAGCCATAGTTCAGGGACATTTTTCCATGTATTCCCTTATAAGTCTTCTTACTCTGAGCCTTAAACTTTTGAGACTTCTTTCACCTGTCTGAACCCGGAAGGATATTTTATGTCTTTAAAAACACATGTACAAATTAACAGGTCTTAGAATCTTTCCCATACCATACATTCCTATTTTCAGCAAATTGAAGGGAACATTTTTAATGTACTCTTTGTTCTTTTGAGCACTCTGTGATCATTTATTTTCTAGCTGGTGTCTTTGGTTAATGACTCAATACATGATTATTCCCAACATTCATGATGCTGAGAGAACTTGAAACAACCTGAAACTGGTGAGTGGCCAAGACAGGATCTCAGCACCTTTGTTTGGGCCATGGTGACCTGGATCTTAACTGTGGGGAGTGTCATTTATTTAACATGAATTTGATTCCTCAGATTATGAGAGACCCTGCCTACCACACTGAGCTGAGTTTAAAGAGTAGAGAGAGTTGTATTGGTTTATCTTTCATACTTGAGAAAAACAAAATTTCTGATTTTGTCAACATGTAAGGGGAGACCATTCCGGCAAGAGGCAGAGAATTGGTTATTGCTTTTTGTTCTTCCCACGATATCCTTTATCATCTGCACAGTTTTTCTCTCTGCTTTAAATTGGTGATTTGGACTGTGATCACTGCTCTCCTCAGTCAGTGATTCCTTGGTAAGATTGTTTTCTTATAAAGAGACCGATACTCCTGACCTTAAAGTAAACTTTAAAAAATAATTTGCAAATATCAAACATAAAGAATGGATGACCTGGGCTGAGGATATAGCTCAGCAGTACAGCACCTACCTGGCAAGCACAAGGTACTGAGTCTGAGTCTCTGTACCAAAAAAAAAAAAAAAAATGGATGACCTAAGGAAAAAACTAAGGGAAAATTCTAAAGTCTTTACCAGTTAAACTGTAGTAAATATATATTTTCCTCTGTCATACACATCAAATACTACTTCAGTATTTAAGGAACATCAAAAATATAATTTTTTGGTAGTGAATTTATTGATTTTTTTTTTATTCCTATATATTATATGACAGCAGAGTCACATTTATAAGCTCTGTGCCTTGAGTAAGACATTGAGTTTGCTTATCTGTAGAAGGAATGTGGTGACTCTTGCGTCAGGGTTGATTTGGGAAAGGTATAAATAGAGAACATGCTGGGAGAGCTTTGCTACTGAACACCAGCACCAAGCCTGGCACATACTACAATCCTTTTAGTGTTTTTTAAACACCAAGGCAATATGAAATCAAAGTAAAGTGAATAGGCTGTTTATTTGTTTTGCAGGGCGTTGTGGTAACTGTCATGTGTAAATTAGAAATAGTCAGTTTCCCACTTGCTCAGCTTTTTAGGTGAATCATGCTACACAGAAAAGGAAGAACCTCCCTTTCTCTGTCTCTCTTTCTCACACACACACACACACACACACACACACACACACTCTTTTTGCAATTGCCATTGTAAAAATTGTTGGGCAAGATAGATTGTTCAGAGATTTGATCATTTCTTTGGTTCTTATTTACAAGATAAACATGGGACATTTACAATGTAATTTTTTAAAAACCTGTTTAGATGTGGTAGCTTTTGACAAATGATGCAGAACATTTTTTGTCCTAGGGCTTGTTAATGGGTTAGCAAAGGAGAACAGGGCAGTAGAATTACAAGCTTTTGATCTTCATGACTTGATTTTAAGCTGTGAAATTAAGGCACAGTGGCCATACATGGTGGATAACACTGACTCTCTTGGAGCATCTCAGAGGCCACCTTTGCATTATCGGAAACAAAGTCTCTACTTTTTTTTTTTTTTTTACTAAGCTACAAGGAGTGGTTACAAGTATGTGAAATAAAAATTTTAATAAATCTCATTAAAATAATAGGAAGAGAGTTTGGTGTTGGAAAGTAGGTTCTTGTCTGTTTATTCAGGGCAAATTGCATCTTGTGCTGGGTGGGACATACACTGATGGCGTTGCTTTCTGCTGCTGGGGTACTCTTGCAGAAAGCACAGGGCGTGAAAGTGTGCTTAGGGTTACACGGTCATCTTTAAGCAAGCTCATCTCCTATTTCTGGTCTGTATCCATTCGTTCACTGGCTCTTGCCCTTACTAAGAGCCTGCTAGGAGCTGTTGGTGGTGCTTGAGTGTGCACTGGCAGGTCTAAGCCCTCATGACATAAAGAAGCGGTGGTGGTGGTGCAGCCTAACGCGAGCCATGAGAGGCCACTAAGGGACCTTCTTGAGTTTCTTCTAATGGAGCTCCGGCCGCTGCTGCCCCCGGAGAGGGCGAGGTACTGAGGACTCTGCTTTTCCCTTTTGCTGCCCCCCAACCTCTCTCCCCATCCATGACTCCATCTTTCCTTTAGAAGCGTGAGCATCCATCCCTTAAGTCTTGAGCTCTCCATTCAGACCTGCAGCACCTCTGTTCCCACTGCCATTCCAGAGGCTTCTCATCTTCCAGCCCTGTCCCTGTGTTCGCCCATCTCCCCCTAACTCACTGAGCTTCAAAGAGCCGAGAGGTAGGTGAAAGTCAGTGTACTGTGCCTTTGTTGCAGGCTTCAGAATAGAGCAGGATGTGGCTGCAGCTCCCGTCTGGAGCTGGATGTGGTTTCTTTTACAGGATCTTATTAAGAAGGACAGTGGACACAAATCCCGGTGGAATTCAGCTCCAGTGCAGGCCAAGTCTATGAGACACTTTGAATGGAAATGATGTCTTGGAATAGTCTGCCTTTCAATCTATGAACTTGGTGTATGTCTTGACTCCTTTGGGTCTTTAATATTGCTCTATAAGCTTTGTATTTTCCCCCATCGAGGACATAAGTTATCATATTCTTATCTAGCATTCATTTTATAATTTTTTCCTTCTTTCTTTTTTTTTTTTAATGATTAAACCAAGGGCTTTTGCACTGAGCCACATCCCCAGCCTATTTGTGTAGTTTTAATTTTGAGACATGGTCTCACTAAATCACTGAACTGCCCCAGATGGACTCTTAATTTATGATCTTCCTACCGCAGCTTCCCAGAGTGCTGGGATTATAGTCATACACCACTGTCTTGGTTACTCTCGTTGCTGAGACAAAATACCCAGCACCCAAATTGAAGGAAGAAAGGTTTATTTAGCTTACAGTTTGTGGTGGTTTCAGTCTATACTTGGCTGGCTCTGAGGCAGAGTGGCACATGGCAGAGGGCAAATGTTCAGGGCAGCAGAGCACAGCAAAAACAACAAGCAAAAGGGAAGAATGGCTGCAAGCAGCCTCTTTCCTTCCCTTACCTTGTAAACAGCCTACCCCCACCCCGGGGGCGTGTAGCTCTCACACAATCTCCATGCCCTCCTCTTCCACAGGCTCAGGATATGTACAGAGTAAGCACCCTGGCTCCCTGCTGAATCTTTCAGCCAAACCTCTAGACTCCCCAAGTTGACACAATGTATCATCCATAACAACCACCCTGCCCAGCAGTTGTGTGTATATATTTTAAATGCCACCCCCAAAGGAAAAATAATGTTAGCATAGTTCTTTTGTTTCAGAAAACCTTCATTTGAAATGATAGTACTGTCTGTTGTGATCTATTAAAATAAAAAAAATAGGAAAGCCTTTCAACTTAGCAACCCTAGGTTTATCTAACAGACGGCTTAGAAGCAAAGTTCTTGTTTTTAAAGATAAATATTCAGGATGTTTACAGTATCATTGTTGGGAGTGCAAAACACTGGAAAGAGAATGAGCACCTGTGGGTCTGGAAATGACTAATACATCAGGCCCGCCCATAGGGTGGGATATTATGTGCTCTTCAACTGAAATGAATTTTTAGCGAGTCCAGGGGACTTTTAAGAGATTTTCAGGAAGTACTTATTGAGAAGAAGAGGATGCATGAAAAGTGTATCTTCTAGGATGCATTTTTTAAATAAAGCACGCACCTCTGTACATAAATTGTGGATGTGGAGGACAGTGCTCAGGCACATCACTATTCCATGAGCTTTTATGGGTTGAGCTGAACACTTCACCTTAATTACATTGTTGTAATGGAAAAAATAATGGTCCAAAAGCTGAACCATGGAGGTTGATATTAAGGGAGACCAGGGATATAAGTAACAAACATTAAGGAATAATTCAAAACATAGTTTGTTATTATTATTTACTGGAATGAGCAGTCTGTGCTTTCCTTAAGGGCAGGCCAATTTTATGTCATATTTTCCCAAGCTCAGCTCACATTTCTAGTAGGCAGCAGGTGGGGGGGCAAGCAGGAAGTGCACACAGGTGGATGCACAGACGTAGGGACTTGCGTATACGCGTATACTTGCAGGCATACCGGCCCTTAGGGCTCCTGCAGACATACTGTCATCAAAGGGGTTCATCTTTGAGTAGAAGAGGCTTTAGTTTGTACCACTCACAGCACTTCTCAGAAAACCAAAGTGAGGGCCTGAGAAGAGGAATGACTTGGCAGAGGGCAAGTCCCTGATCCTTTGAAAGCTCAGTGAGAGCCAGCAACCCTGGGTGTCATGGATTGAGGTTCCACTGTGTGAGGTAGACACAGCCCATACACCTGGGGTGAGCCATAAATGCCCAGAGTGTTTCCAGGCAGAACTGGGCAAGGAGGAGGCAATATCCTATTAGAATTGAGGGGCCTGCAAGAATACAGTGCCTGGTAAGCAGATCACTAGTAGTTCGTGTAAATCCAGATGGGGTACGAAGAAATTGTAGAAATTGTCACTACCTAGCTGAACCTGCTTTTTGGTCCTTGGGAGGAGGGCAGACTCTCTTGGTTTGGTGTTGTAGAATGAGTCACTCTCAGTGAAAACAGGGTATTGCAAGCTGGCCTGTGCTTTGAATTTGAGGTGACCCTGCAAAATCCATACTGACTTAGAGCTAATAAATGGTCTTGGTTACTTTTTCTCATTGCTGAGACAAAATACCCAACGTCCAAATTTAAGGAAGGAAACGTTTATTTAGCTTACAGTTTGTGGAGGTTCAGGCCATACTCGGCTGGTTCTAAGGCAGAGTAGCACATGGCAGAGGACAAATATTCATGGCAGCAGAGCACAGCAAAAACAACTAGAGCAAAAGGGAGGAATGGCTGCAAGTAGCCTCCTTTTCTCCCTTACATTGTAAACAGCCTGCCCCCACCCAGGGGGTGTGTAGCTCTCATGCAGTCTCCATGCCCTCCTCTTCCACAGGCTCGGGATGTATACCAAGTAAGCACCCTGGCTTCCTGCTGAATCACTCAGTTAATCCTCCAGATTCCCCAAGTTGACACAATGTATCAACCATAACAAATGGTGATTGTGAATGGGAGGGATTTTGACAAGTAAAATGTACACATAAAGGAAAACCCTCATCAGTGCATTCTGCAGAGGCACTTTATTATGCAATGGTAAATCTATATTACACAAAGGTAAATGTTCCCGGGTGGCATGAGGATCTCTCCAGAGTGAACAATTACTCTATTTTTCCCAATGGCTTAGTGAATTGTGTTATCCCAAAGGCTGCCTTTGGTTTCCATTGGATGTTTTGGCAACATGTTGGCTCTTCTTTATTGAACTTTTAACTTGTTGTTTACTCAAGTGTCCTTGTGCAGCATATCTTTGTACTGTAGCTCCTCCCATTTGCAGAAAAATGCTTGGGAACATGCATCAGTTGTTGACTATGTGACAGGCATTGTGCTTACAGCTGAGTGTCAGAGACCAAAAAAGAGTTTAGGGTAGACAATGCAGAGATGCACCGCTCAAATTAGTACAATAGAAACTTAAAAAAAAAAATAGTTATCTACAGAGGGCTTCCCAGAGTATGGGATAGTAGGAACAGGGAAAACTTCTCAGGTTACTGTCAATTGGGGCCTTGTAGGATGAATGCGGGGGCCATCAGGAGGAGAGGGCGCCGTGGCACGAGGCAGAGGCACAAAGCCCAGGAGCCTGGCTGGACTGCCAAAGCACTGGTGTGCTTGGGATGAAGGCATGTGGTGGATGAGAGCAGTACGTGAAAACCAGGCCTGGGACATGGGTCTTGTCTACCATTTGGATGAGCTTTCCTGTCTCTCAAGGGTACCCATAAGGGAGAGGGAGAGTCAGATGTGCCTCTTACCATGAAACCCTGGTAGCTGGCTGAATGAGCACTGCAGGAAGCAGGGCGCTTGATTGGAAATTGCTCTTCTGACCAGAAGGAGAGGCTAGTTTCTGTTGATGTGTTTTTAACTCACATTAAAAAATACGCAAGTCAGTGAAAAAGCCTTGTGGGCTTCAAGTAAAAGTCCAAAGAGGTCTATCATGGTTCACAAGCAGTATTGTTAAATTCTTGATTTAAAATGCTTTGAAATTTTAGTATTTTAAAAATTTCTACTTTTGAGACTGAGAATTAGTTTTTTGGAATTGGTCTGTTTTTTTCTAAACCGATGATGCTTTTTTATCCTTGCAGGTGATACTCTCTGGAATCATAGGATTAACAACTTGGAAAAGGCCCATGATACTGCTGGTATGTGCTTTCATATAACTTGTTACCCATTATAAAATATGCTATGTATGAAGTCTTTTTTTCAAATAACCTTTCAGGGAATATTTCAGCTTTCTTGTTAATTGAAACACTCCATTAGTAGAAGTCAGGGTTTTAAAACAGAGTATGATGGTAGTATTGTTGATTTTTCTGATTCACTTTAAGCTTTTGACACAGTCGGTGTTATACTTACGTTTTTAGTTCAAGAATTTGATTCACTCTGAAGATAGGATTTTAAAAAAACTGTTTACCATGGATAGTTTTGAACGGATTCCGAAGTAGAAGGAGCCATGTAGTGAACTCTCTGTACCCACGAGCAGGCTCAAAACTCCTTAGCTCACAGCCCGTCTTGTCTTGCTCCACCATTTCCTCCGCCTCCACTTTTTCTGTTCTTTTATTGTCTGGAAGAAAATCTCATACATTAATCACAAATACGTGACTTTTTATTGATGGTGTGTTTTAGTCGGACAACCTCAGAATTCTGTTTAGACTCACTGTATTGTATCTTTGTCATGTAAGTGTTGTATTTTTCAAATAATGTGGAGATGTACTGGTCACTTTGTCCTTCATTTTCACTGAGATAAATTCGTATCACAAAATGAACCATTTTAAAATGGACAATTCAGTGGCATTGAGCACGTTCGCAATTTCTTATGCTATTTTTCACAATCTACTGCAAAAATAGAAATTTGCCAGTGGCATTTATTCGTCTTTCTAGGAAATCCATTTTGAATCAGAGTATACTTCAAATTTTTCTATGTAAAATATCCTTCTATTTTTCTGTCATTCATTGTGGAAAGAGGTTACGTTATTTGCTAAAGTCATTCAGAACGCAGTTTCCCAGGCTCTGGGTAATAAAAATGAAAACACTGAAACACAAAGAGAAGCATCACCTTGCAGATGTTATAAAATATCCAAATTGTGACTCTCAGTACTGGATTGATGTCTTGAAACACTTAAATAAAATGTTATTTAGCTCCACAGAGTGATGTAGGCAGCATTTTACAACTCCATCAGTTATTGCATTTAGTGAAACTCCTTTAATATGTTTGGAAGGTGTGAGTTACCAGTACAGCATTGGAATGCATTAGAGAGCAGGGTAGGAGAAAATGAGGATTTGGGTAAGCTTTATCGTTTATTTTATAAGACAGGATTGTTTTGTCACAGTTGTCTAGGATTGTACTTTCTGCAGAAAAATTTTGGATCATGTTTAATATTTGGTTGTAGGAATTACCTTTTCCTATTGGGTCACTATTGAAATGCTTGAGTATTTAAATGAAGTTGAAATAAGAAAATCTGTAATGAAATTTGTATTCTGAAGATTGCTGCTGATGAAAAGAATATGAGTATGTGATCTGGTAGATTTTTAAGACATTCATTTCTCTAACATTATTTTCTTTTTGAAAACTACCTTATATATTATGTGGACTTAAGCAGCTTTAAGTGAAAATGACCCTACTAAGATACATCTTTCTTAATTTCCTTTTAATTTCTAATCATCTTTGTTGAAGAGTATATGCACTTTGCCACAAAACTGTAGCCAGTGTCTACAGACTATGTTGTGTTTTGATTTTTCTATTTAACATCAGCCAATATCAGCTAAATTTTTTAATGTATGAGTCTGAACGCTTAGCATTTGAAATTTCTGAGCAGCCTTCCATTATATTGCTGTATCTTCATTTTTTTATTGTGTTGTTGGGCATTTGAGCTTTTACATTTTTGGCTACTATGAGCTATGTACTCAGGAACTTATATTGGGATTGTTTTTAAATGTTAGTGTCAGTTTATAAAGAAGGTAAATTAAGTTTTAGGAATTCTACTAGGAAAATTTTTCTGAGTCTATCAGTAGATCCTTTGAGCCTTAGTATCCTACATCTGAAATGCTTAGTTCACATGAATCTTTGATCCATCATATCGGTGAAAGAAGGGCAATTTCTTTAGATAAGAGAAAGGGCAAGCGGGAGTGGGGAGGAGAGATACAACCAAAATATGCTATATGCGTGTATGAAAATAAATTAATATGGCAAATAAAAACAGTGCACCATCATAACCTATGCCAAATGCTTTTGTCATGTTAAAAACTGAAAAGAATGTGTGCTAAGATGAAAGAAACTGGATGTGTCAGTAAGATAGTCCTAGGTCATCCCTCTAAGAGCTGCATAACTCTGTACAAGCCACTTACCTTTCTGAGCCTAGTTTTCTTTACTGCATAGAGGGGATAATTTAGCGATCCCAGGGGCGCTCTAACACACACTTCCCTGGGTGATGTTTCCTTCTTCCCTTCTCTCCTTCCCTCCGGTGACCCCTCTCCTTTGGCTTCCTGAGTTCAGAAAATGTACCAGTGTCTTATTGTTGGTGGGAGACCACCTTCCATTGGAGAAGCCAGATGAACCTGATGGGTCTTACACACCTGGGCTTGGCTAGCCAGGGTTCTGGCCCTTTCCCCTTTACTGTGTGCCATGGGATATCTGCATAGTGTGCATAGGATACCTCTGGTTTAGGACTTTCCTCCCCAGCTGATTGTATGGCTGACTTCTCCTTTTCTGGCTCTCAGCTCAGTGTCATACCCCAAGAGAGACTGACACTGATACCCTGGTCATAGTGGTTCCTGGTCCCGCGACCTAAATGTCTGTGCCAGCCCTGAATGTATTTCCCTCACCATCTTTTTGCCTATGTGCTGTTGTTCATTGCTGGTTGTCCATCTCCGCAGGAGATCGTTCATTCTGTGAGGGGTCTTGCCTTTTTCACACTATGTCTCTAGGGCCAGAATGCTTGATACACATTTGTGATTGACTGTAGAATTAATTTGACAGCTAGTAAGAAATTTAGATCCTGGGTGAATCCTCACAGCTTCTCTTTTAGTTTTGCATTCAATTTTTCCTCTCTTTTCTTTGTATTCATGCCTGTTAACTTCAGGGTCGTTAGGGAGAACTTTGGTGATGGAGTTGGGAGGGGCCTGGTTGGTTGCTGTCAGGGTCTCTGAGAGGCCTGCTGTCCTCAGCCTGAGGTGCTGGGCACACACCAATCTGAAACAGCTAAACATTCCATTTGGGAGAATGTACCTCTCGCTCCTTTTTTTGTGATTGTTGACATGATTACATCAGGAGTTGTACTGGTTTGAACAAAGGAGGGTCGGTTTGACCTAGTTCCTTCAAACTCAGATATTCACAGAAACTCAGAGTTGGAAGCTGCAGTTCCTGAATTCTCTTCCTTATGCTGATATTCATCTGCTCAGAGCAAAAGTAATTCTATTGTACGTGGTTTCTAAGTACTTACAGTTACGACGAAGATTAAGCTGGGGCATGTGTGCCTATATGTATGGGTGCATCAGTTTAGCTTGTCTATTTTCTGTAAAGAGTAACATTTTCCATTTTTGAAGAATGCTTTTGTTTTGTCCAGGCACCGTTCCCTTTTCAATCTAACACAATGCTTTGTATTTAGAAATCAAAGATTATGTGCTGGAAATGGCCCCAGTGATTTTC
Organism: Dinomys branickii; assembly: GCA_004027595.1. Taxonomy (NCBI): domain Eukaryota; kingdom Metazoa; phylum Chordata; class Mammalia; order Rodentia; family Dinomyidae; genus Dinomys; species Dinomys branickii. Next base: position 48,128 of record PVLD010014233.1, read on the forward strand.
TTGGCACTTCAGTTAGAGTGGAATTGTCTTTCTAAGATGTTTTCCTTTGATGGTACATTTAGTAGGGATCAGCACTGTGAAAGCCCACACAGGTCTCTGTCTGTAATTTGAGCTATCGTTACTTTTCTTGTTTAGAACAGAGCAGATGAATACAACCTTCAAACTGGTAAAAGGACAGCTCTGTTCTCTAGCATTAAGAACAAAGGAGCTGGGTGTGATGGTGCATGCCTGTAATCCCAACACTTGGGAGACAGGCAGAAGGATCACAAGTGCAGGCCCAGCCTGAGTAACATAGCAACTCGGAGAGACCCTATCTCAAAATGAAAAATAAGAAACTCGATGTGGCTCAGTGTGAAGGCCCTGGGTTCAAATTCTCAGTACTAAAAAAATAAAATGAAGATTCTTTCCTTTGATGTGTCTTGAGTCATTTGTGGTTTATTCTCACCTGTGGGTGAGACCAAGACCATCCTGGACCAAGGACAGAAGGAGGGTAAATGCATTGAGTATTTAAAAAATATCCTTCGTGTCTAACTGCAGTATTTACGTTCAAACCTCATTACCCAAAGAAATTAAAATTGGCTTCAGCAGGCACACCCCATTATTAGTCCAAGTAAGCTAGGATGCCAGGATAGTTCTCCACAAAGCTGTTTGGGGATCTACATGTTCTCATTTTAATTGTATCTTGGAGAATGAGTTTTGGAACATCTAGAGACTTTTTCAAAGAAACTAAGGAATTGCCCTCACTAGTGAGTCAGAAAGTTACAGCTTACTCACAGCGCAAATGAGGGCTAAGATATCCCCGTGTAGTTGAAGGATCTGTGTGTCTGCAAAATGAGCTCAGAAGCTCTTTGGCCTTGTACAGTCTAGTTCTTTCAAGTATGTTTCATGGCTGCCAGCAGTTTGGATCAGCCCTTATTTCATAGCTCACGAAACCTGCATTTTAATGCTTACACATTACCACAAATGATCAAGTGACCTTGGGGAAATGTCTAGATTTTGATGTTTGTAAAAGGAGTAGCTTAGATCAGAATATTATTTTAAGAGTCCTTCCAGCTCTCCTATCACAGATTTTGAGAATCTTCTTTTGTTGCCTTAATAGTATTTTAATTTTAGATGGGTATTTCAACAGGTCAGTATAAATTCCCTGTATATAAACTGAAATCCTATGATTATTTCAATCTATTTTTAAAGCATATAAATGGATGACTCTCTTTACTCTTTAGAATGATTAAGATTATAGTACATTCTTACATGTGTGTAATGCTTAAGAATTTACTAGGTTCTTTTATAGCCTGTTCTCATGGTATTACTCTGTGTTAGAGATAAGAGAACAGTAGCTCAGGAATTAACTGGTTTGCCTGGTACACAATCAGGTGTGCTGTTATTAGGAAGAACTCAGGGTGTTGAGCCTACTCCAGGCCTTCTTTCTTTGTGCAGGCTCCCACTTTCTCCCTTAGCACACTGGTACTGATTTTAGAGGGGCTGACAGTTGCTTTTTTGGGTTTAAAATGTAAGTTAAGTAAGTTGTTTTCCTGCTCATGATTATTTATTTCTTTTTCAAGTTTGAAACTAGTAAAAGTTTGGAGAATTTTGTCTTTCATGCAAAAGAACCAGAGGCAAGAACAACTTGAGACAATGCAAGGTCCAGTTTTGCATTTCAATCCCTGTCACTTTCAGTGAATGAGTGACCAAGGAAGTGATCTAATCAGGTCCCCCATTTGTCCAGTGGGAAAATAACTTACTTAGGTCCCAGGATTGTAATGAGAAACAAAGGATAGAAATGCTTTTTGAAACTGTAAAATGTACAGTAAGGTAGGCAAACACATGATTAATTCATTCTTTATCATTCATTGAGAAAAATGTCCTAAGAGAGCTAGTGTCTTGCTTTGATACGTCCATAAGTAATCTGTGGCAGCAAAATGTACCCTTTGGCATTGAGAGAGCTCCTTGTGTTGGGTTCAGGCTTAGTGTGACCTAGTCCACAGCGATAGAGCTTTGATTTCTCTTTTCTGATCATTTCCTGGAACGGTGCACTGGGAAGGAACCTAGGAATGGAAAGCAGTGTTGGGTGGTCCATCTCTGGGCACAATCCAGACTCAGCTATTAACTTGTTTTGCAAAATGACCTAAGCCAATGTAGCTATGTTCTAATTGGCAGGCTGAGTTTGGTATCAACAGGTAATTACTCAAACTTAAAAGTAATCTTTTTGCCAAGTCAGTTTTGTTAAAATGAAAATTAGTCTCAGGACATATTTGGCTATATGTACAAATACTTACTAACTACCAGACCAAAAAAACGGCTCACATCTTCCTTTCTGAAGCTTAAAGATAGTGAACCAAAATCTGTACTGTGTATGTAGAATAGAGGATGTAAAGAGTGTTTTTACTTCCACTTATTTGGAATACCATGGTTGATTCCCAGAAAATTGAATTTCTTAGATCTACTTGAGTAAGAGAGAGCATTTCCTTGCCAGTAGTTTCCAGAAAAGGTAAGTGAAAGAAGGGATATCTGTGGGGCTTTATGGTGCTAACTGGGTGATTTTCAGGGGTGACTTCTAAGGTCGGAAACGGGTTAGGATGCAGCAGAGTTTAGGACAGAATAGCTGCAGGCCAAGAGCTCCACAAGAGGAAAGTGTAGGTGCATGAGCTTCTGGTCTCAGTAAGTGGCTAGTTGGTTCACAGTCTTAACTTTAGCGGATCCAGTATTTCTTGGATCAAGCAGCTGAGTTTTCCTTGTTCTCAGTATTATTTAAATGGCATCATGATTGTTAACTTAGAGACAGGGAACTATGTTTTGGTTGTTGTTGTTGTTTTTAGTTCTCATTACAAATTTCATCAAGACCCCATCATAAATCTTTTATGTTAATGAAACAAACTAATAATTTCACCAGTGATATCTCATTTCCTTATTTGCTATGCTAACTCAGCAAAGTCTCTCAGATGTCAGGAGCTGAAGGAAGCAGTCTTCTAGAGTTTGGCCTTTCTTGTAAATGCTAGCTGACCATCCTGGAGCATGAGTTACTGACTGCTCTTTGGCTGTGGCTTGGACTGGCCAACATGTATGTAAGACTACCCTGTCAGTGCTGGGGAATGCTGAAGTTCATTCCAGGCATACTGTAGTGGTATGTGCTACTAAAGGAAGGCCTCTGACCAGTCCTATATCCAGGCTTTCTAGGCCAATGGACTATGGTGATCAGTTTTTGAATATGACTAGAGAACTGCACACACTGGATGATTGATTTGGGGTCAAGAAGGGAAACCACTTTGAATTGAGGATCATCAATGTGCCTTAAAATAGGCAAATTGTCACGTGAAAAGTTACAAAATATTATGTATGGTCCCAATTATGTGGGCTTTATTTTCTTCTTAAAAAACAAAACAAAACTTGCGGAATCAGTGTAACTGCTATTACATGGCAAATCTCTGGAAGAATATTCAGAAAGCTCTGCAGTGGGCATCTGTGTTGAATGAAGTGGGAATAGGAAAGAGGGAGACTTGACTTTCTGCTTTGTTTGGAGAGGACTGTGCTGTGTGTAAAGGAGACTTTTAGCTTAGTTATGCTTTGTTTGGTGTTTGGCCTGTTTGGCTTGGACTGAACTCATTTTGGAGCCAGGGTCTCTGTGTTTGGGTCACTCTTGGAAGGAGCGAAGCCTTTCCTCAAAGACAGGAGGTTCTGAGGCTGTGCATCAGCAATGCTGAGTGCCAGCAGCCAGGGATGAGCTGTGACCTCTGCCACAGAAGCCCGACCCAGGCTCTGAAGCTGGGACTGTTACTGGCCAGAATTCACTGGGTGAGGGAGGCAGCTGCTGTCCAAGGCTGGCAACAAGGAACTTCATTTTCCTGTGGTGTCACCTTGGTAGGGGTCCCAGCCCACACAGAGCTTCCTTGGCTCCTTTGGGGCTCTTGAGCCTTGTTCTTGTGTTCTGTCTGATAGCCTTGCAAGGAATTCCTCTCCTTAGCTGTTGGGTGGCAGAGCATTTGCCTAGGGTATGTAAAGCTCCAGGTTGAGTCCTAGCACATGCGCGTGTGTGCATACACACAATATCATTTTCTGCTTAAGTAGCTGAGTTGGTCATCAAGAACTTTTTAAATTCAGGGCTACGATTTTTCCCCCCATAATATTACTATAAAAGTATTATAAAATGCTTTTTTAAGGTTAAAAATGATTCCTTCAAGAATAGTTGGATATTTATAACTCAGTTGAAGACGTAGTATTATGGTTGGTATCTAGATGTCCCCCGCAAGGCCTCATGCAGTCACGGGGTAGGCTACTAAAGTTTAAGATCGATTCATGGTCCAATGCTCGCCCTGCACTGGGTTTAGCAGGGCGGGTAGCTTGCGTACAGTGTAAAGAATGCAAAGAGGCTGCTCTCTGCTGCTTCTCCCTATTTGCTCTTGTTGCTTTTGCTGTGTTCTGCCCCCATGAACTGTTGCCCTCTGCCATGTGCCACTCTGCCTTGGAGCCAGTCGAGGATGGACTGAAACCTCCACAAACTGTGAGCTAAATAAACCTTTCCTTCCTTAGTTTTGGCCATTGGGTGTTTTGTCTCAGCAATGAGAGAAAAGTAACCAAGAAAATAAGAAGCCCATTGGTTACTGAGATGCTCCGGATTTATGGTGAGGGTGCTACCTGAGGAGTGTCAGGGCTCAGGCATTGGTGGAATGGGGCCTCACAAGCTGTACATACCAGCAAGGTTACCCAAGAGTTGCCCTTTGGAGCTCTTCAGTGTTCAAGTGTTGGAATAAATGTATAGAACTCTAATTTTTATTTTTATTTATTTATTTTTTCTTTTTTTAATTTTATTTTAAAGACAAAAGAATGGAGACATATGAACCAGAAAAGCCATAAACAATACAGAAAATACAAAGTTATACAGAATATAGTAGGGAATTAGAACTGGATGTTGTATTACATAGTTATCTTCACATTAGTTAACACAAAAACATTAAAGGAAATACCAAATTATAGATAATATAGTAGGGAATTT
>PVLD010014234.1:0-53115 GCA_004027595.1 Dinomys branickii
TTCCCTACTATCTTCTCTATAATTTGGTATTTCCTTTAATGTTTTTGTGTTAACTAATGTGAAGATAACTATGTAATACAACATCCAGTTCTAATTCCCTACTATATTCTGTATAACTTTGTATTTTCTGTATTGTTTATGGCTTTTCTGGTTCATATGTCTCCATTCTTTTGTCTTTAAAATAAAATTAAAAAAAAATTATGATACTTCTGAGTAAACCAAAATCAATCAATGAAATAAAAGAAGTAATTACAAACCTACCAACAAAGAAAAGCCCCAGGCCCTGATGGATTCACTGCTGAATTCTACAAGAAGTTTAGAGAAGACTTCACACCAATTCTTCTCAAACTCTTTAATGAAATTGAAAGTGAAGCAATACTCCCAAATTTATTCCTGGAAGCAAGCATTACCCTGATACCAAAACTAGAGAAGGACCCAACTAAGAATAAGAATTGTAGGCCAATCTCCTTAATGAACATAGATGTAAAAATCCTCAATAAAATACTGGCAAACAGAATGTAGCAAATCATAAAGAAGATTATACACTATGACCAAATGGGATTCATCCCAGGGATGCAGGGATTGTTCAACATACACAAATCAATAAATGTAACATGCCATATTAACAGAGCCAAGACAAAGATGACATGATCATTTCAGTAGATGCAGAGAAAGCTTCTGACAAAGTCCAGCACTCATTCACGTTACAAACCCTACAGAAAATTGGAATAGATGGATTTTACTACAATCTGATAAAAACCATTTATGACAAACCAATAGCCAACATCATACTAAATGGACAAACATTGAAAGCTTCACTATAAAATCAAGAATAAGACAAGGTAAGGGGCTGGGGATTTAGCTCAGTGGCATAAGTGCCTGCCTGGCAAGCACAAGGTCCTGAGTTCGATCCCCGGTACCACAAAAAAAAAAAAAAAAGACAAGGTTGTCCACTGCCTCCACTCTCACTCAACATAGTTCTGAAATCATTAGCTGAGCAATTAGACAAGAGAAAGAAACAAAAAGAATAATAATAGGAAAGGAAGAAGTTAAATTATCATTATTTGCAGATGACATGATACTCTACATAGAAGACCCCCAAAACTCCACTAAAAAACTGCTAGATTTAATAAATTCAGTAGTGCAGTTGGACACAAAGTCAACACTCAAAAATCAATAGCCTTCTTGTACACAAATAAACTCACAGAGAGAGAAATTAGGGAAACAACACCTTTCACAACAGCATCCAGAAAAGAAAAAGAAATACCTAGGAATCAATCTAATGAAGGATGTAAACGATCTCTACATTGAAAACTACAGTACTCTGAAAAAGGACATTAAAGCAGATATCAGAAAATGGAAAGATATCCCTTGCTCTTGGGTAGGAAGAACAAATACAGTGAAAATGGCCACGCTTCCAGAGCTATTACACATATTTAATACAATTCCAATCAAAATTCCAATAGCATATCTCACAAAACTATAGAAAACAGTCCTAAAATTCATTTGGAGTCAGAAGAGACCTAGAATAGCCAAGGCAATTTTGGGCACCAAAGGCAAGGCAGGGGCATCACAATCCCCAAGTTGAAATTATACTATAAAGCTACTGTGATAAAAAGATGGTACTGGAAAGAAAAACAGGCCCAAAGATTAGTGGAACAGACCAGAAGATACAAAAACAACTCCAGACATACTTAGGCACCTTGTTTTTCACAAAGGTGCCAAACACAGTCACTGGAAGAAAGCAGCCTCTTTAATAAATGATGCTGGAAAAACTGGCTCTGCATGTGCCAAAGATTAAAGTTGGATTCATATCTTTCACTGTGCACTAAACTAAATTCAAATGGATCAAAGAACTAAATATTAAGACAGAAACATTAAATCTGCTGGAAGATAGAATTGGTATAACTCTTGAAGACATTAGTGTAGGCCAAGGCTTTATGATCACACAGGAACTATCACAAAGAATCAACACCTGGGATCTCATCTTATTAAAAAGTTTTGCACAGCAAGAGAAATAATCAACAGAGTGAAGAGACAACCCACAATGTGGGGAAAAAATGTTTGCTGGTTGTTCATCAAAGTATTACTATTGAGAATATATAAAGAGGGCTGGGGATACAGCTCAGTGGAATAAGCGCCTGCCTAGCAGGCGCAGGGTCCTGAGTTCAATCCCCAGTACCGCCAAAAAAAAAAAAAAAAAAAGAGAATATATAAAGAACTAAAAAAAAAAAAAATCAGACCTCCCAAATTGAAAGACCCAGTCCAAAACTGGGCATCTGAGATGAATACACACTTCTCAGATGAAGAAATACAAACAACGAATAAATATATGAAAAATGTTCAACATCACTGGTCATTTGAGAAATGCAAATTAAAACAACAATGAGATTCCATCTCACTCTGAAAGAATGGCTGTCATCAAGAAATCAACCCATAACAAGTTCTGGAGGGGCTGTGGGGGAAGGGGACACTTCTCCTTTGTTGGTGAGATTGTGGACTGGTACAATCACTGTGGAGATAAGTGCAGCAGTTGCTCAAAGGGCTAGGCTTGGAGGTCCCATTTGGCTCAGCTATTCCCCTTCTGGGTATCTTCCCAGAAGAATTAAAAACGTCATACCACAGTGATATATGTGCACCCACGTTTATAATAGCACAGTTTGTAATAGCTGGATCTTGGAAACAACCCAAATGCCCATCAACCAAGGAATGGATGAAAAAGATGTGGTCTGTTTATATAGAAGAGTAGTACTCAGCCATACAGAAGGATAAACTGGAGACCTTTATAAGTAGATGGATGCAACTCAAGATGATACTCATAAGTGAAATAAACCAGATACAAATGTGTAGACATCATATTGTCTCCCTAGTGTGAAAACTCGAAAGAGTAAATAAGATCCAAAATCTACAATGTATTGTACAATGGAAAGAAACTTCAAAAGGAAAGAGAAACTGGGTTGGAGGAATGTAGAAAAGAAGGAAGGGAAAAGCAAATAAAAAATATATAAAAGACAATTAAAATAGTTATACTAATTTCTCTTAGTTCATTGAAAAGAGGTTTGTGCTAATATTGTTTGGAACATTAACTGCTGATATCTTATACTCTGAGTAACTAATTTAAAGATAATATGCAATGTATTAACCATTGTTACCCTCCTATTATATTGTTTTGGAATTTTTCTTTAAAATTTAAAAGCAAAAACCAATTATGATACTTTATCCAGTGCAGTCATGCACACCTTTGATCCCACTGAGGCAGAAAGATCACAATTTCAAGTCCACCTTGGATAATTTAGCAATTCGGTGAGACTGTCTCAAAAAATTAAAAAAGCTGGGGATGTAGCTCAGTGCAAAGTCCCTGGGTTCAATTCCAAGTACAAAAAAAATTATGATACTTGACATGAAAATATACATTGATAGTATTAAAGCCAAATTAGAGTCCATGTCACCTTGTCTGTAGATCAGTTTTGATTGTACTATTTTTTATGCTAATTTGTGTCTGTTTGTTAATATGTTTTTGTGCTTTTATTTTTTTTAAAATAAAAAAAATGAAAAAAAAGCCAAATTAGATATTGCAGAAGAGTAAATTAATAAACTTGAAGAATAGTAACTGAAACACTACAAAATGAAATATCCAGAAAAAGAAAATTTAGAAGGTGAATAGAATATCAGTGGGAAGATGTGGGAAATTCTGAATTGCTTTTATATAGGTGGATTTGGAGTCCCTGAAGGAGATAGAATATGAAAGTATTTAAAGAAATAATGACATTTTTCCAAAATAGATGAAAAACATGTATTAGTAGAGTTAAGACATTCAGCAAACCCAAAGCAAAAGAAGCCAGAAGAAAACTACATCAAGGTAAAATTTTTTTCAAAAAATTTCTCATGGATAAAATGAAAACAAATTTTTTTTGAGACAAAGTCTCAGTAGATAGTACAGGCTGGCCTCAGATTCATTTGGGAGGCTCATACCAATTCATTTGGGAGGCTCATACCAATAATCCCAAATGCTGGGATTATAGGCATGTACCACCACACCCAATCAAAAAGAATATCTTAAAAGCAGCCAGAAAAGGCTACCTGTTACATACAAAGGAACAAAGATAAGGACTGCAGATTTTGATCAGAAAAATTGCAAGCAAGGAGACTGGGAGAAATCTTTTATGCACTAAACTTTAAAATATTGCCAACAAAGATATCTTCTGAAATGAAAGCAATTTTTTTTTCAGACCTAGATAAAGTGAGAATTAACCACTCATAGTCTTGTATAACAAAAATTATTAGAATTCCCTTGGGTAGAAGGAAACCAGTACAAAGAAAACCTTGAACTTCACAAAAAGTGAGCATCAGGAATATAACTCCATGAATAAATATAGGCTTTCCCCATTATTTCATAGAGCTTTTTAAAAGACAATGGTATTTGAGACGCTGAAGAAGAAGGATTAAAAGTTTGAGATGAACCCAGGCAATTTAGCAACTTAGTGAGACCCTACATTTAAATTTAAAAAAGGGCTGTGGGTATAACTCAGTACAAAGGCCCCATTTTTGATCCCCAGTACTGAAAAAAAAAAATTAAGACAGAAATACCTAAGGGTACAGTGTGGAGTTTTTTTGTTGTTGTTTTTGTGGTTTTTATTTGTTTTGGTGCTGGGATTTTAACTTGTGCCGCCCTGCCTGACTTGGAGTGTATAATGTGTGTATTTGTATGACTACAGTGGCCTAAAGACTGGGAGGAGAAAAATGAGAGTATATTGAAGCTCTAGGCACAGTGGTGCCTGGCTGAAACTCCAGTTCCTGGGAAGGCTGAGATGGGGAATCATAAGTTTGAGCCAGCCTTGACAATTTAGTGTGACCCTGTCTCAAAATAAAATTTTTAAAAGGGTTAAAGGTAGAGCCTTTGACTATTATGCACAGGCCCTGGGTTCAATCTGTAGTACTAGGAAAGGGGAAAGGAATTGTACTAAGTTTTGTGTGCAATATGTGAAACAGTATACTTGGTTCTGCCTCCGTGCTTGTGCCTTGTCTTATAAAGGTGCCATCAAAAATATACTGGGAGTTTTGAACGGAATCACATTAAATCTACAGATTCATTTGTAATGTTTTTGTGAACGTGGTACGTCTTTCCATTGACTTTCACTTCTTAGCATAAAGTATTAATATTGTTTTCTATAAAGGACTTACAGTTCTTTGGCTACTCTTGTTTACTTTATATTTTTTATTAGTACCAAAAACTTCCTTTTTGAAAACTAGACTTATATTTTTTATAGCAAGTTTAGCTTCATGGCATAATTGAGTGGAAGATTCAAAAATATCCTGTGTACTCCCCACCCCCACATACGCGTGTTCTCCTCAAGAGTGCTAATCTTGATGTCTCAACTTGACTAGGCTGAGGAGTGCCCAGGGAGCTTATAAAATATTATTATATTATAAAATATTATTATTAAATATTATATTATATATCAAATATTATTATAAAATATTATTATTATAAAATATTATTTTGGAATATATCTGTAGAGGGTGTTTTCCAAAGAGATGAGCCTGTAATTGGGTACAGTAGAAAAGATCACCCTCATCAGTACAGGTGGATATCATCTAACCCTTTCAGGTCTGGAATAGGTCAAAGAGGCAGAGGAAGAGCAACTTTCTTTTTCTTTTTTTTGAGCTGAAATATCTATTTTCTCCTTAGACCTTAGATGCCCGGCTTCTCTAGTCTTTGGACTCAGAGTGAATCATACCATCAGCGTTTCTTATTCCCCAGGTTAGAGATAGTATATCATAGGTTGTATTGTCCTCTGTAACCCCACAAGACAAACCCCATAATAAATCTCTTTTATAGCTATTATCTCTCTATCTATCTCTCTGTCATCTCCTATAGACTCTCTACGGCACCCTAGATAATCCATTCCCCTCCTATCAGCATCCTGAATCAAAACGTCACATTGGTTACAGTCAGTGAACCTGCACACCGCTATCACCCAAAGTGCACTGCTTATGTTAAGGTTCCAGCTGTACGTCCTAAGAGTGTTAACAAAGCTACAGTATCATACCAACGAGTGTCACTGCCTGAAATGCCTGTGTGCTCCCTACTTACTCCTCCCTCCCCCACTCCCAACCCCGGGCAACCACTGACCGTTTCTCTGTCTCCATCGTTTTGCCTGTTCTAGAATGTCATAGTTGGAGTCAGCTTTTCATACTGGCTTCTTTCACTTAACAATGCACAATTAATTTCCTCTGTGTTGCTTCATGGCTTTGATAACACTTTTCTTTTTAGTGCTAAATAATATCCCACTGTACGGGTGTACTCACAGTTTATCCACTCACCTGTTGAAGGGTACCGATTGCTTTGAAAAGTCAGCAATTATAAACAGAGCCACTATAAACAGCCTTCTGCATGTTTCCCTATCTACGTAAGTTTTCAACTCTTGGGGGTAGATAACCAAGGAATGCAATTGCTGAATCATGTTAAGAGTGTGTTTAATGTTTTTGTTTTCTTTCAGTACTGTGAACTGAACCCAGGGGCTTCCTATCACTGAGCCACCCCAGCCGTTTTTATTTTGAGGCAGTGTCTTGCTAAATAGTCCAAGTGGACTTGAACTTGTGATCCTCCTGCCTCAGCCTTCCTAAATGCTGGGATTATAGGCCTGTGCCACTGATAGCTTGGATTATGTTTAGTTTTATAAAAAAAAATTACTGAACTGTCTTCCAAAGTAGCTGTACTATTTTTTAATTCCCACTAGCAATGAATGCTTCTGTTGCTCCAAATCCTTGTTAGAATTTGCATGTGTTTGCTTTGGATTTGGGATGTTCTACAAGTTCTGTAGAGGCTGAATATGTCTTTAAAATTTTTATTAACTTCTTGTTGTTATTGTATATTGATCTGACAGCAAATTTACCATAATACTATCATAGTAATTTCTTTGTACATTCTTCTGTATTTTTTACTTAGAAAATTATACCATCTGTGAATTGTAGCAGTGTTGCTTCTTTCTAACTCTTGCTCCTCATAGCTTTTTGTTTGAATTTTAGTGGCATTGGGGACTGAACCTGAGGGCACTGAACTACATCCCCAGCTGCCTTTCTATTTATTTATTTGAATTTGAGACAAAGTCTTGCAAAATTTCTCAGGCTGGCCTCAAACTTGCAATCCTTCTGCCCACCCCCCAAGTAGTTGGGGTTGTAATGTGTGCCACCACAGCCAGCTCCATCATGTTTTAATTAATTTTCTATTGAAAGAATTTTCATCCGTAGTCCAAAGGGATTTGGCCATAAAGTATAAAACTGAAACTTCTGTTATGAGGTTCCACCAATGTAAATCATTTTTACTGCCCACACTTACAAAGACAAGGTCAGGAATAGCCAATTTAGTTTTGAAATTCTTTAACAATTACACTAAGGGGCTGCAGTTTAGCCTCACGATAGTACATGTACTTAGCATATGTGAGACCTTGTGTTCATTCCCCACACAAAACAAATGAACACCAGCGCTAAAACCCGCAGGCCTGTAGGTCAGATTCTCTAAACTGCTTTGATGTTTGTTTGTTTTGGCACTGGGGCTTAAGCTCAGGATCCTCACACTGAGCTACATATCCAGATCTTTTTAAACTTTTTTAAAACTCTGAGACACTAAGCTGTGCAGGCTGAATTCATACTTGTGATCCTCCTGCTTCAGCCTCTGAGAGTGCCGAGATTACAGGCATGTGCCTGCAGGCCCTGTCGGGACTCATATTTTTATACCATTATAAAAGTTCAAGTGATTAAATATATTTAAAAATAAAGTTAAGATCATGGTCAAAATGGCTGTGTTTAGTTCTTCTCCTGTTATAGACGACAAGCATTTCCTTTCCTAAGTACACATTCTTTAAAGATCTTGTCTGCAAACTTTCCACAACAGAAGCGGAATTCACTGAGTGAGACCAGTGTGACTCCCAGGGTGCCCAGGGCTGCTGCTCTCCGGACAAGCAGAGCTGCAGAGGCGCTGGCTGTATTGTCCCCCACGGACACTGCGTCTGCCCAGCCCCACCCAGGATGCTATGAGAAGCCCCAGTGTTTTCTTGAAAGGACACGTTGTGCCCTTGTCTGTGCACTGGGATTGTTCTCTGAAAATACTGGGCTTGGGGCAAAGACAGAGCTCTTCGTGTAAGGAGAAAAGAGCCAGGATGAAAGAGGAAAAGGGGAAGGAGTTGCGGGGGGAAAAAGAAGTAAGGAAAACAAATGCAGAAGAAACAGGGACATTTGCCTCTTTGTCCTAAGATAAACAAGTGGTGTGAGAATCTTGATTCTGCCCAGCTGGAACTCTGCAGGCCTGGGCGTTCTCTAGTTTTGACTTTCTGAGGGAGCCTGTCACAAAAACGCAGGTAGGGAGGGTCATCTTCCTGTCCCGGAGGCCACATCCAGTCACCAGAGAGAACTTCAGCTCAGGGTTCTCAGTTCCCGTCTAACTCGCCTGCTTTCTCAAGGGAGCAGTCCTGTCTTGTCTTTCTCTCCCTTCCTCTCCCTGTCTCTCTGTCCCTGTCTCCTCCCTCTGTCTCTTCTTCCTGTTTTTCTGTCCCTGTCTCTCTCTTCTCTCTCCCTTCCTCTGCCTCTCTCCCTCTTGCTCCCTCCCCCTCTCCCGAGGACTGAACTCAGGATCCTTCACAGTGAGCTGCATTTCTTGCCCTTGTTTATTTTGAGACAGGATCTAAGTTACTGAATCACCCAAACTGGGCTTGAATCTACAGCCTTCCTGCCTTTGCTAGTTGTCTATTGCTATTATTCCACCTCTATTGCTCTTATTTCACTTAAAAGCATGTGCTGGTAGATACTGGGTACCAGACAAGGGCTGGGGCTCTGTGGGCCTGGAGCATTGGCAGTGTGACTGGCAGGGCGTGGACTGTAGCTAAGGAGACATCTTGCAAGTAAGCGCAACAGCGCACAGTTATGCTATGAGAACAGAAAGTAGCCACAGGTTCCGAATATAAATAACAGTTGAACCCCTTCTTTGCTGTTCGGACAGAACCCTACACTGAGCCCTGCTCATTCACGCCGGGTGACGGCGTGGCCTCTGTGATGGTACCCCGTCCCTAGTTCTCCCTCGCTCCCATTCTACCCTAGCGTCGGCGCCAGGCTAATCTCCTGGGTGGCTCTCACTGACCTCAGGCTACTGACTCGGGTCTGTGCTTCTCCACCTGGGCCTTGCAAGCCTCATTATTCAAGCTCCTTAAAGCCTGTGCAGGACTCCCTAGTCATTCTGGGTTCTCTTTGCCCTAGAAAATTCCATTCTCTTTCCTACCTTCATGATTTTGTTCTCATGATTTCTCTGTCTTAGACTACTTCCGCCTTTACCACTGCCTTTTCAGAGCCTTCCCAGAGATCTTTTCAATCTCTCCAGTCCTTACTTCAATCTTTTCTGAATTTCTAGTGCACGATTAACTTGAGTCCTTAATTATAGGTTGTCTTCTAGTATTATACACTATCTCAGAGTAGACCTAATTATTTCATTCATTCATTGGACAAGGTTATATTGAGTACTTTCTATGACAGACGGTAAACTTGGCGCTCGTTCTGTGTGTTATAGTCCATGACACTGAACTTTAAGTGCTTAGTAAATTCTCAGCCTTGGAATCAGGACAGCGGGAGGGGGAGATGGAGAAGAATCAAAGTGGAGCCCAGTTTGGGTCAAGGACAGAGTTTTTGAGAAATGGGTAGATAGTGTTAAGTGCTCTTGAATTTTTTTTTTTTTTTGTCTTTTTGAGACAGTGTCTCACTATGCAGTTCAGGCTGTCATTGAGCTCACTTTGTAGCCCAGGCTGGTCTCCAACTTGCAACGATCCTCCTGCCTCAAGCCTCTGGAGCACTGGGATTACAGGTGTGCACCACTGCACCCAGCTCTGTGCTCTTGAGTTTTATCAAGAACAATGAGAATTGAGAAGTCATGAGGTTTTTGCAACTACAACATTATTGATGATTTCTTAGCGTGAAATATCTTTTAATATTTATCTATATTTATAATGGTTGGTCCGAAATTCATTTAAAATGTTCTTAAGGTACTGGAAATCCTGCTCAGTAGCAGAGCTTAGGCTTAGTATGCTTGAGGCACTGGATTCAATCCTCAGCACACAGAAAAAAATGAGAGAGAGAGAGAGAGAGAGAGAGAGAGAGAGAGAGAGAGAGAGAAAGCAAAAGAAAGAGGTTGAGAGGAAGGGCTCTTAAGAATAGTAAAGGATCAAGAAAAAGATGCCTATGTTGTAAACTGTGATGAATTTTGGTTGTGTTTTATCATTCCTAATGTTGACATTGATGCTTAAGTTAACCAATTCCAGATGTTTTATTTTATTTGTTTTCCATGGAGTGAAATTTATTTAATTTGATGAGGACCATGTATTCAACACAAAACTTAAAGACATTTTTAATAAAAAAGTCTCACTTCTTTTGGCCACATGTAAAGTGTCCATTGGGTGCCAAAGTCCTTGGGATTAAAAAGTGAGTTTCAAAAAATGCAGTTATTAAATAAAGCTAATGCTAATGTCAATAATGGTAGCATCAAACACTTCATGGTGCTTACCATATGCCAGGCACTATTTGGACTGTTTACATACATGTATTCACTTAATCCTCACAACAATCCATTGTAACAAAGAAACGAAGAGCTCCCCTACTCAAGGTCACACAGGCAGTGAGGTAACAGAGTCTAGGCTCTTCAACACTTAACTGCACGCCCAAGGTCAGGGTGACCCAATTTACCTCTACATTTCCCAAGGCACGGTCTGTGCAGCTCCCACAGTATTCCTGGTCAATGAAAGAAATCAGAAGTGAAGTCAAGTTTTCCTGTTTAGGCATACTTATAAAGCTTTTTGCTTTTTAAATTGCTTTTGCCAGGTAACAAAACACAAAATGATAATGTGGGAAAGTCTGCAGGTTGGGTCCAGTTTGAGGATAAACACAACAAAATGCTCTGAATATGAGAGAGAACCGCAGCTGGGCTGTAGGAAAACCTCATGGAACATCCTGGTAATTTATTATTTTCTTCTATCAGATCTGATTTTTCCATTAGGAAAAGTCTCTTAGTAGTGTTTTGGCTTTATGATAGATATGCCTTCTACCTTATTTCTAGTAATAATTATAGTTGCAGCAATTTTCATCCCTTTTTGCTGTTTCACAATTCCATATAATACTGAAATACTGGAGGTGAATTGTCAGGATATGGCTGTCAGAAGTTAAGTATTCTTTTTTCTCTAAGGAGAAAATTGCCAGTAAATTGCCTCGGAACTCAAAAGGAATACCTCTCCAAAAGCCAAGGGAGATTTATGTTGGTATCTCTGGGAAGTCTCTAAACATCATTTCCCTGTACATTCCTCATCATTGAGGGAAATCTCTCTCTGAAGGGCAGGATGAGGGGCCAAACCCTCATTATCCCTCAGAGAAAAGAGACGTCTCCTTGGCAGAAATTTTTGGAGTAGTGGATAATGAGATTGTCAGTTTGTAGGGTGAAGAGACGCCAGCACAAACACTGAGATTCTCGGTACGGGAGAGTTAGATTAGTAGTAGACAAGCCAAGGTCTTACATCTGTGTAGCAGGATCGAGGGCACAGAGGGCTGAGTTTGGGATAGAAGAGAACATCTCTCAAATTTGTGGGGGAAAGTAAACAGCAATTAGGGAAACACTGAAGTGACTGGGCAAAAGTTAGTCATGACATTGGATTGGCATTGAGTCTGCACAAAGGCTTCATCTAAAATGCAAATGGCACCCAGAGAGAGCCATATCAGCCAATCAGCACAATCACTGATGATTTTCAATTTAATTTTCAGATTAGTGAGTTACAACCTGGAAAATATGAGGAAAAGGAGAGGGTAGGGGGTGTGGCTGGAGGAAAGTGTGACACAAGTTAATTTCCCTCCTCTTCTCATTTCCACTTACAGCACCTTTATGGCAGGCTGGCTTCCATGTCGTCTCACTCTCCACATTCCTCCTGCGGTTAATCCCGAGGCTCTTTGCCAAGCGTCTCACTTTAAGGGAGATGTCAGCCAAATGATGAGCACAGCTGCAATGCTCACCTTTGTGTTTCTGATGTTCAAAGAGCCCTGAAGAATCATGGGATTGACTCTAGCTATGAAGTATCAGAAGATGGTAGAAACTCAAAATATGTTTTCAGATGATTTCACTCCACTCATCATGAGGGAATTCTCATTCTCTTCAGAGAGACATGTTCCTGTATGAAAATTGGCCACGATCTTGTTGATACCACAAATTCTTTAAAGTTTTAAACATTATTACCAAATAGACTATAGTCACCGAATAAATTTGAGTTGGAAATCAGTAACAAAAAGTGCTATATGTGGGCTGGGGCTACAGCTCAGTGGCACAAGCACCTGCCTGGCAAGTGCAAAGTCCTCAGTTTGATTTCCGGTACCAAAAAAAAAAAGAGCCTATAAAACTGTTGGGACTTTGGCAAGTCTTAGATATGGACTAAAAAGTGCTTTACATTTGGAAATTAATCCATAGCTTGAAGAAAAAAATCATGATAGAAATAAGAAAATTTCTTATAACTTGATGATTGTACAAGTAAACACTTGCAGGCAACCAGAGCACTACTTACGAGGCATAGAAAGATGCTCGTTGAGCTGGTGTGTGGGTGGCATGGAGCACAGTGGCCAACGGGTGTAGAGCAACGTGCCTGTTTTATTGTGACTACTACAAGACATGCCTCACCTGTGATTCTCCTCCCTGTAGTGGGGGAAACACAAAGAAAACTTTGTCAGAAACGGCCAGAAGAGTAGGCTTAGATCCTGATTTATGAAACAACAGCCACATCTCAATGGAAAACATACTTCCTACTCTGTTCTCTGTACTCTTCCTGCAGGGACAAAGATCCACCCACCCCTTGTCTCCCAGGATCTGTCTCCCAAGTTCTCATTGTCTTGCTATAAGAGGGAGAGAGAGAGGGAGAGACAGACATACAGAAAGACAGACGGACTAAAGGAAGCTTATTTTGCCTCTACCACCATGATGAAACACCTAGAAGGCACCATCCATGAGGAATGAACCTTATCAGATTTTCAAGCTGTTGGCACTTTGCTCTTGGACTTTCCAGTCTGAACAATATGTTTCTGTTGTTTATAAGTTGTCTTGTCTGGTGTAGTGGCACGTGCCTATAATTCCAGCACTCTAAGAGGCTGAGGGAAGAGGATCATAAGTTCAAATCTAGCCTAAGCAACTTAGTGAGACTCTGTCTCAAAATAAAAAATTAAAGATGGGTTGCAGATGTAGCTTGATGCAAAGGCCTTGGGTTCAATCAAATTAAAAAAAATAGTCAGTCTAAGGATATTTGTCATAGTAGCTGGAAAGGACAAATGTTTATATTTGTGTTTATATTTATGCTTATATAACATTTTCTTAATGTTTTGCAACAACAGAAAAGGTTACTCTGGTAGCTCAGTGTGAAAGCCTGGGTTCAATGCCCAGTACCACAATAAAAGTCCAAATTAAGTAAGATTGATTCTTGACACTATCTTACCTCCTTTTTGTGTGTGTGTGTGTGGTACCAGGGATCAAACTCAGGACTTTGTGCTTGCCAGGCAGGAGCTTATTCCACTGAACTCTATCCCCAGCCCAACCTTTTGGTGTCTTTTCTTCTTAGCATCTTCTCATAATATTATTCTGTGCATGTCAGCTGCTACTTAGTACGCTACAGAGTGAAAACGCTCACATGCTAACCCTCCAAAAGGGTTCTGTGCTTTTCTTAAGAATTCTCAAAAGCAGAAAACTCCCACAAGATTGTTTTGTGAACTTCCTAATGCTTAATGTCTTTTTTATTGTCTTTTATTCTATGTCATTTATATAACAACCATTTTATCATTATTTTATTTGAGATGACTTACAATAAACATAGGCCATAAAAGAGCAAGCTACAAATGAGGTATTAAAAATTAGTCCCAGAAAGACACAAACTAGAGCAGAAAGTCATGCCCAGGACTGAAAGGAGAACTCAGATGAGCCACTGGGATTGAATTTCAATGTTTGGTCTAGGATTCTTGGTGAAAGTGGAAAGGGACACATGATATGTTGCTAGTTATTCTCTCCCTGCCCCGTCACCCTCCCCGAAGCCATCTATTTTCTTAGAGGAAATACATAGCTTTTCCTAATACATGGCTGTGGAAGAAATTTCTCACATGAGGCGATAAGCTTTATCATCACCACTGATTCTACCCACATTTGCATAAGGGCACCAAGCCAAAAAGAAAATAAGTTGTAATTGAATCAAATTTGAGTAAAAGGTTAACTTGTGTAGCGGTGTGAAGGAAACAGGACTGTGCCTGCCATGACTTGGCTGTGTATTTGTTTACTGATTTGTATATCTCAGCAACAAATAACTAGGGATTTAAGAACCCTCATTTGTATGCTTTGGAAATAACTGCAATCACCTGGTACAGTTACATCATTTTTTGGTTGATATGGAAATAGCTAAAGTAATGTTCACGTGGTTATTTTGTTTGCTGAACTTTGCGACTCGTGTTATTTCATAGCATATTTAGATTGTTCTCTATGTAATTAAATACCTTCATTTAACGGGCCCCTGGAAAGCTTTTGTTCAACATGTTTGTCACTGCTGGGACAAAACGACCGTATTTAGATTAAAACTGCAATGGACACAAAACTGGGGGGCTTAACTCAAGAAATGGTGGACAGGCGGTAGTCCTGCACCATCCTGACATCATAAGCTACCTGAAGCAGCCAGATGTGTATCTGCCTGACCGTGGGGTTTTTCAGGCCCACATCCTCTTCCGAGACTTTGGCCAGGTCCTCGTTCACTTTGTGGGAGGGGAACTGCGTGGGGCTCCTGCTCTGTGCTCTGTAACTGTGTGAAAAGGGTGCTGCCCCCACTCCATGGGCTCCCTTGGCTGGGCAGGCTTGCTGTGTGCCCTTGTGGATGTGAGTGGGGGTGGGATTGGTCTTTGTCTCCTTTGTATACAGACTGGAATCGAAGAGCGAGGAGCCCCAAATACTGCTCAGAGTTGTTTAGCAAAATGAAACCTTAGAGTTGTATTCATTCATTCATTCATTCATTATGTGCCTGGCACCCAGAACAGGGAGGTGACTAGGACAGACATCCTTCAGACACAGTGGAATTAATAACAAGGGAAGAAGTGATTTCAAGGCAGCTCTTTCTGATGTGTGATTAGCATTTAGTTACATGCCGGAAATAGTAAGCAAGAGTGATATGACAAAGAGGATGTGTCCTTCACAGCAGCTTCAGTCCCGCAGTGGCCCTCAAACTGGACTTTGCTATTTCCCTTGTCCTGCCATGAGACCCTACAGTAATGTTTAAAGGTGGCTTTGGATGTCACACTGTGAAGGTGCTACGCAGTGGTTAAAAGTTAGGGATGCTGCGAAACATCCTACAGTGCACTGCAGTCTCCCATAGTGAAGAATTAGTGGGTCCAAAATGTCAACAGAACCAAGACTAAGAATCTCTGGCTGTATATGTCAGCCTAGTTGAAAGAGCTATCAAGAAAGTTTCCTTTAGCCTCCTAGGTTTTGTTTTGGTTGTTGTTGTTGTTTTTGGTACCAGGAATTGAACTTAGGACCTTACGCTTATCAGGCAGGTGCTGTGCCACTGAGCTATCTCCCAGGCCCTAGCCTAGCAGTTAATAACAATAATAATACTGACATCTACCTGAGTGCTTACAGTGTGGTGGGCATTATGGCCTCCATATTAGTGTTAGCTCTATTTTAAGGTGGAGAAGCATGTTCAATGAAGTTAAGAAACTTGTGTCTTAGGGGTGTAGCTCAGTGGTAGACCACTTGTCCAACTTTTTGGGTTTGATCCCCAGTGCTGCCAAAGAAACAAGCAAAAGTCTTGCCCAAGATCTCATTGCCAACAAGTGGCCTGGCAGGGATTCCCGTGAACCCAGTCAGCCTGACTCCTCACCCTCCACCACCACCATGGGTAGCAACTTGAGCTCAGAGGCCAGGCCTCCCTCAGTCGTTCCTTAGCTCATTAGAAATTGCTTGAGGGTATGTAGGTTACAGGCTTCTGTTGGAAGACTAAGGGAAAAGACGGGTTGATATTCTATCAATCTAAATTTGGGAGAAGAGCACTTTACATTTTAAAACATCAATACCTAGGTTATATGATTAATTAGTGGTTCTCTCACATGATGGTGCAGCTGGCTTATTGATCTGACCCAATTAAGCAGAATCAGCCAAAACTGTCAGTCATATCTAATGCAGCCATCGCAGCGTTGACATAGGGGAAGCCTCGGTACTATAAATAGCGGAGCAAGCTAATGGGTGCCAATGCACTCTGCTGTCATTAGTTTGCACATTTTCATTTTGACTTTACCTTTCATTGTTTTACACTTCTGCTTCACTAGGAGCTCCGGGATGTTTCTGATAAAAGATTTTAGGGTCAGAAAGCACTTTTCAACAGCTCATGGTGATTGGGAAGGCGAAGCAGCAGTCCCCGTCACCACACCTTCCCCTGCATTCAGACGCCTGAACACGCCCAGGCTGTAATTTGATCCAGTTCCTCAGTTCCTTCACCCCATAATCTAACTGATAGAAGGTAATTGAATACCACGTCTGCCATGTGATAGGGCAGAGTTCTTCAGTCTTCTCACCGAGTGACGGCTTGTGCCACCCAGAAGAATGAAAAGGTAACTCAGAACATGTGGGACCCTTACAGCCCAGGAGGATATGCTTACGAAGAGGAGGCAGGATGGGCCCTACAAATCGCAGGTCAGTGTGAGTGTTTTGGTCCCATTATACACCTGAAATGTGTACCTGTTTGGCTGACAGTGAGTGAAGACACCTTTAATGGCAGGACCAATAACAACTTAGGGTTAAGTATCAAGGATGTTGACTTTCTTTTTGCTTTTTTGGTTATCATCTAGAGGGGAGATGGACAGGTGAAAATATTTGGGGGTAATCATCCTTGTTAGTAAGACTAATATAGTACCTTTTTGTCATATAATTCAGTACGTCTGATAGTCATTATTTCATTCATGACTTCTCTGAATTCCTGGAGTGGCAAAAGGCTGCCTGAGTGGTGTGTGTGTGTGTGTGTGTGTGTGTGTGTGTGTGTGTGTGTGTGTGTCTTGCCCTTTTTGAGTCATGGAGAAGCTGGGTGTGGTAGCACATGCCTGTAATCTCAGCACTCTGGGAGGCTGAAGTAGACATGTCATGAGTTCAAGCCCAGTCTGGATAATTTAGTGAGAACTAGACTTAAATAAAGAAAATTTGGGGGTGTAGCTGAGCAGAAGGCTCTGAATTCAATCCCCAGTGACACCTCCACCCCACAAGAAAGTTACAGAGAAGTTAAACAACCCAAAAATTCAAGGCTGGTTGGTTTAGGTTAGTAGAGTAGCTGCATACTTTAGAATCTTCAGAAAGCTTGTGGAGGATCTGCTGTTACTCAGCCTGCTTCCAGAGCTGTGTTTCCACACTGCCTGCGAGCCCTGTTTGATGCTAGAAGTACTTTAGTCAAATGCATGAAAATGGTAACAATAACAAGGGTTACCTTTGTGCGGTGAGCCGTGCACAGAGCTGGCTTCCTTAAACGCACGCCTGCCTCATCTGCATAGCAGCTCTTTCATGGGTCCCCGTTTGTGGAAGAGACAAGGGTAGTTTACCTTCAGTGATGCAGGTTGGTCACACCGTAATAAGGGAGCACTGACCTGGGTCTGAATGCGGGTGGCTCGTAATAAGGTACCTGCGCTTCCCACTGTCCGAATGGGAACTGTCCTTGGGCTCAGGGGCTACTGAAAAGTGTGAGACCATGGAGGCAACAGGATATAAAATGTGAGGAGAGGGTGGCTCTAAGCGTGGAACTTTTTCCAGGAGACTGATTATCTATTTGTTTCTAATTTTCCTCAGTGAAGTCTTGATTCTGTATTTCACAGCTGTTCTAAAAGTAGCACATTGCTCTAGGAAAAGTGTCACTTTCCTGATGGATAATGCAATATTTTCTGAGTGTTGTTTTAATGGCACACACTTGAAAACATTTTGCTAGTGTGATAAATCTCAGGTTTATTTCTGTCCTGGCCTTTTCCCGTTAAGAGGTAAATAGGAGCCAGACATGGTGGCGGAGACCTGTAACCTGGGAGGGTGAGGCAGGAGGACTGTAAGTTCAAACCCAATCTGGCAGTTTGGTGAATTAGTGAGACCCTGTGTCAAAATAAAAAATAGGAATGACTGGGAATGTAGCTAATATAGTAATTATTTAATTAGAGTTATATTTTATCTAATTAACTAGAATTATTTAGTTTAGAGTTGCCAAGTATGTTGAGTTATAATTCCCATCCCAAACTCTGCATTCCTTTTGAAGGGCATCTCACAGTGTTGGAGCTTTGCAGTCCTCACCCTGCATAGCCCTATAGGGAAAATAAGAAATGTGGCCCATTTTTTTCATTAAAGCTGGCTTCCTTGTGGGATTTTCAGACATGCATATAACATACTTTGACATTTTGCCTACTTTTGGGTCAGCTATTTTACCTGCAGAATTTTTACCTCCCAAGAAGGCTGTGGACTTAGTGACCAGATCGCCCACTGTCTGTCCTGCATCATAATGCCTGACATTCAGTGATCATTCAACCCACTGCCAAGGCTGAGTACATGTCACATGATGCCATTTTATCCTTCCAACCCCATAGGTAGACATAGTAACATCTCCATTGCACAGATGATACAGCCAAGGTTTAGAGAGGTTTGGAAACTTGCTAAAATTACACAGTTGGTGACAACCAAGACTCAAACATAAGTCTGACTCTAAAGTCAATGTTTTCAACTTGCAGCAATGGTGTTGGAGCTTTAGACTAACAGGGTAAAATGTACGAACACACTTTGTTCCTCTGCGAGAAACCTGAGGGCTCTATCTTTCAACCTTAACCAACTAATAGCTTCACAAGACACTGTTAGCCTTATTTGCTGCAGATGGAGTCTCAAGAAACCAGGCAGTGCCGGTCTGTGTCGCAGCACCCCTCATGCCTCAGCTTGGTGTTGCAAACGTTCCATTTATATTTCTAGGGGATTTCTGGGCTTTTTTGGTTTTTGATTTTTTGAGACAAGGTCTCAATATGTAGTCTGGGCTGCCCTTGAAGTTGCATGGGTTGGCCTTGAAATCACCATCCTCCTGCTTCAGCCTCCAGAGTGCTAGGATATGTACCACCACTGTGCCTGGCTAAATTTCAAGTTTTAAATCCCAGTACTTCCTTTCTTGAGTCCTTGCTCCGGTCGTGCCAGGTTACCGACCATTCCTCAGATGTGTCTCACTTTCTTATGTAATAAATTATTAAGGATTTCTTATTTACAATGCAAGGCATTGTAAATTCGGGGAAATGTGAAGAACATACATGGCGTGGTCACAAGACCTTTGGCCACATGGACTGAGATGCCCTTTATTACAGAACATGGCATGATGAAGACTCCCAAAGAGAGGCACAGATAAAATTCTGGAGAACACAGGAGAGGACGTACCAAGTATGACAAAAGTAGCACGTGAGCTCTTAGGCTAAGAGAGCTTGGTCACTGGGGATGGTGGAGAGGGCATTCTGGACCTCCCAAAGCTGTGGCACCAAGCAAGGCCCTGAGGGGCAAGGCTGGGACGTATCCAGGGGAGGGCGGGCTGCTGGGTGGGGAAGGGCGCATCCACAGAGCTGAGTATGACCAAAGGCAGCCTTGCAGCTCGTTGGCTTCTCTGGATCTCCCAGACAGGTGACGGGGGATGCAGAGAAGACCCCCAAATTCCTGGTGAGGAATGTGGATTTTGCCTTACAGGGCAAACTATCATTAAAGCCCGAGTTTACCAAAGCCTATCAGCTTCTCTAGGATCTGCCCTTCCCACCCTGTGACTTCCTTGCTCTCACTTCCTCCCCGTCTCCCCTTCTGTGACTCTGTTCCACCCACCCTGATCTTCCTTCCCTGAATACTCCAAGAGTGCTAGCACCTCATGGGGTGGAGCTTGCGTTTCCACTACTTGGAAAAAACTTTCTCCAAATATTTGTAAAGCTCTCACCCTTTTGTCTCCTTCAGCTCTTTGCTGAAGTAACACCGTATTAGTTATTGCTTTGACTTCCCTGGGTGACGCAGCATCCCCTTGCCCTGCATCTTGGAGGCCAGCTTTGCCATTTTCGTGTCCTACCGCAGGTATTCGTTTACTTCCTCCTCCTCCCCTCCCCCACCTGAAACGGAAGCTGTTTATGGGAAGGATGTGTGTGTGTGTGTGTGTGTGTGTGTTATTTACTGCTATAGTCCCAGCATGAAGAACAATGCTTGCTACAAAGATACTCAACAAATATTGGTGCAAATAATGGATTAGTTAAACTTTGAATTCCCAGCCTCTGTGGCCCCTTAGAATGGTCTTCTTTTATCTTGTAATACATAATAGTTTCCTTCCTTCCTTCTTCCTGTCTCCCTTTCTCCCTGTCTTGTTTGGAGGTGGGGCTCTTGTGTTGCCCAGCCTGGTCCTCTTGCCTCAGTCTCCATTGCGCATAGCTCCAGGCACGGCTTTTCTTATTTTAAAAGTTATGTGCAGAACAACCACCTGGAATGCTTATTTAAAAGTGTGGATTACCGACAGTGACCCTTGGATAAAATTGTGCAGATAATTTTCAGGTAACACGTTTAACACAGTGAAGTCTGCATCCCCTGGGGCTCTAGCTGTTGCCCTTTCTCTCCGCACCACCCACTTGAGAGTGGTTCATCCAGTAGAGTTTGGGATTCATGCTCTCTCTTCAGGCCAAATCGCGTTTCCTCTTGATCCTCAGCGTGAGCGCTGTGGCCACTGCCGGGCAGAGGGCGTGCTGGGTGACCAGCCCTGCCAGTGCCACTGGAGGCAGAAGACAGTGGGTGCTAAGGAGGCGGCCAGCACGAGCCCCCGCTTCCTTTCTCTCGCGGGTCACTGGCCCTGCGTTCTCAGCGCTGAGGACCGCTGCGGCACGTGCCTGTTTTAACCTCAGCTGGGCGATGTTTTCTTGTGGCTCCATTCCTTTCTGTTGGTCTTTCAGGGCTTTCCACAAAACCCGGCACACTTTTTCTCAGTAGAGGTCGTTGCAACACTAATCTATAAGGAAAGTAGAAGTAATTTGGTGGGTTTTTTCTTTTTTTCTTTTTTGGTACTGGGAATTGAACTCGCGACCTCGCACTTGCCAGGCAGGCGCTGGCGCCACTGAGCTACACCCCCGGCCCTCAGAAAGTAGAAACAGTTACACAACCATACCACGTCCGCCACCTGCTCATCCCGTCCACAAATGTGTCCACACTCATGCTCATTCTTCCCTCTCCTCAGATGTCACGTTTAAAGCAGATCAGTCTATGTGACCTTAGATCTCGGGTGACACACTGCAGCCCTTGGACACACCACGTTTATGCAATTAGAACTTCATTAGAAGACAGCTCTACCCATTTGCTTGAGTATTAACTGCGGCTCCTTTGGCAACACAGTGGCAAGGTGGAGTAGTCAGAGTAGAGATTACACGTGTCACCTGTAAGCCTCCAAGTATTTGCTGTATGTCCTTAGCAGTTTGCTGTCTTAGAACCTGGAGCCATTACCTCACGTGATCAAGGCTTATCTGTCTTGTTTTTTATCTCGTTCGCTTCCACTGCCTCGTTTAGGTTTCCTTCTGCCCTCGGACTCTATCTGCATTGACTACCTCTTTCCTTCACCAGCAGGCTGTGATAACAGCCTCAAACAAAACAAAACAGAACAAAGCAGAACATTCCCTCACTCTCCCAACTTCCCCCACTCCTTCTTAGCCAGCAGACTTGGGAGCAAAGGTTTCTCAGCATCCTCAGACCCTCCCTTATGTCTCATCTTCCCTTATGGTCCAAACTTTCTAAGCACTGACTTTCGCAATCAGGTGCAGATTCCTTGTCTTCCAGTCACTTCGCAAACAACTTAAGTCTCACTTCTGTCTCACCATTTGCTGTTAATGAGTTGATGAAATCCATTTACTTAAGTAGTTTCGTTGATGAAAATATTTTGAGGGAAACTACTATATGCCACGTCATGTACTAGGCTCTGAGGACACAGCAGTGAGGAAAGTCACCAGAAATTCTTGCTGAACAGAATTGGTAATTGTTATGGTTGATACATTGTGTCAACTTGGGGAGTCTAGAGGTTTGGCTGAGTGATTCAGCAGGAAGCCAGGGTGTTACTTCGTACACATCCTGGGACTGTGGAAGAGGAGGGCATGGACTTTGTGTGAGAGGTTCATCCCCCTGGGTGGGGGTAGCCTGTTTACAATGTAAGGGAAGAGAAGAGGTTGCTTGCAGCCATACCTCCCTTTTGCTAGTTGTTTTTGCTGTGCTCTGCTGCCATGAACGTTTGCCCTCTGCCATGTGCCACTCTGCCTCAGAACCAGCTAAGTATGGACTGAAACCTCTACATTGTAAGCTAAATAAACCTTCCCTTCTTTCATTTTGGGTGTTGGGTATTTTGTCTCAGCAACGAGAAAAAAGTAACCAAGACAGTAATGTAGTAGGGGAGACATATGATGAAGAAAATAAATATGGAAAGAATCCAGGCATGGCACATGCCTGTTATACTAGAACTTGGGAGGCTGAGGCAGAAGGATCAGTGCAAATCCACTGCCAGCAGGAGCTACACAGTAAACTCAAGGCCAGCCTGCTCTGCATAGTGAGCACCTGTCTCAAAACAAAGCAAAGCAAAACAAAACAATCAGACCCTCCAAATTTAAAGACTCATTCCAATAATGGGCATCTGAGATGAATGGACATTTCTCAGAAGTACAAACGGCAAATAAACGTATGAAAAAATGTCCAACATCACTGATTATTTGAGAGATGCAAATTAAAACTATACCAAAATTCCATCTCACTCCAAAAAGAATGGCTACTATCAAGAAATCAACCAATAACAAATGCTGATGGGGCTCTGGGGGAAAAGGAACCCTTGCCCACTGTTGGTAGGAGTGGAGACTGGTGCAACCACTGTGGAAATCAGTGTGGAGATTCCTCAAAAAACTGAGATTAGAGGTTCCATTTGATCCAGCTATTCCCTTTCTGGGTATCTTCCCAGAAGAATTAAAAACATCATATCACAGTGATATATGTGAACCCATGTTTATAGTAGCACAATTTGTAATAGTTAAATCTTGGAAACAACCCAAATGTCCATCAACTAATGAATGGATAAAAAAGATGTGTGTGTGTGTGTGTGTGTGTGTGTGTGTGTGTTTAATATATAATGAGGTATTACTCATCCATAGAGAAAGATAAAATTGAGGCATTTATAGCTAAATGGATGGACCTTGAGACCATAATCATGACTGAAACAAATAGGACACACATATGTAAATACTGAATTGTCTCTCTGGTGTGAGAAAGTGAAAATGTGAATAAGAACAGAAGTGCACCATAGAGAAAAGGGAAAAAGAGAAAAAATATACAATAGATATTGTGAAATAGGAAGACACGGTTCAAAAGGAAAAGGGAAATAGGGTGAGGGAGGAGAAAGGAAGGAAAGGAAGAGAAAAATGAACAAAAGAGGATGAAATGAAAACCGAGCTTTGTGAACAGGGAGGGGAAGGAGGTTTCAAAAGAGGAGATGGAAACGGGGAAAGAGGAGACAAGGTGTACCGTGAGCAGATATGGGCTCCCCGTAATGAATGTGGTAGTGTGTGCGCCTAAATTGCACCAATAAACTTAAATTAAAAACAAACAAAGTTATCCAGATAAGTAAAGGGCCAGGTGTGATGGCTCACAGCTATAACCTCAGCAGTCTGACACAACAAGACCAGAAGTTCATACCTAGCCCGGGCAGTTTAATCACTTAGTAAGAACCACTCACCAGCAAAAAAGAAAGAAAGAAAAAAAGAAGTAAAAGTAAGAGGTGTAGCAAAGTCCCTGTGTTCAAACCCCAGTACTACAAAAAAAGTAAACTGTTTAGTATTTTGGACAGTGATAGATGGTATAGGGAAAAATCCATGGGTGGGAAGGTAAGGTGCGCTGGTGGGACACAGGTCCATCTCAGAATGGTGCTCAGAGAAGGAGTCATTGAGAAGAAGACATCTGAGAAAGGACCCACAGGAAGTGGCTGGCTGGGACACCAGGGTAAGGACCAGAGGGACGGAGGGTCCGAGAAACTCCAGGACCAGCGAAGACCCGTGTGGCTGAGTGAGTAAGCAAAAGCAGCAGAGAGGAGAGGGTGCAGAATGTGACAGGCGTGGGCGAGGGGTTGTTGTCCAGAGCCCCGCATGCCACTCTAAACATTTCGGCTTTCCCACTGAGGGATTTGGGACACAACTACTATAGGGCTTTGAGCTGAGTCATGATGCGATCTGACAGCATTCCAAAGGGATCCTGCTGGCTGCTCTGAGGGAAGCCAGTTAGGAGATTGCTGTGTTTATCCAGACATGATGATGGCTAGCTGTTCCAGTTCTGGCTATATTTTGAAGGTAGAATGTGTTACACAATCTGCTGCGGATCAGATGTGGCACCTATTATAACGAGGAGAGTCAAGAATAAACCCAAGGTTTTGAGTTTAAGCCCCTGGATGGATGTAATTATCATCAGGTTAACGAGGAAGATTGTACAAGCAAGTCTTGGAATAAAGATGAAAAGTTTATTTGTGGACACACTAGGTCTGAGGTGCCCGTTAGGCAGCGAAGTGAAAATGTGCAGCATCTAGTTGGATACGTAGGTCAGGAAATCAGTGGGCGAGGTCAGGGTTGGAGATAAACATTTTTGAGCCAGCACACAGATCACAGTTAAGAGCCGCAAGACTTAATGAGATCCTGCAGGAAGGGCCTGAGGTAAGAAGTGTGCAGCTCTGAACTCAGGTACCCTGAGCTTAAAAAGTTGAGAAAATGAGAAGGGACAGAGGCTAATGCAAGAGTCAAGGAGACAGCAGGAAAACCCGCAAGTATGCAGTCAGTGGAGGTGAGGAAAGTGATCAGAAGGGGAAGAAATGCGTGTGGTGTCAAATGCTACGAACAGATGAAGTACAAAGAAGACTGAGACCTCACTGCTGAACTGATGTATGTGGGTCACTGGTTAGCTGACAAGAGCCATTTTGTGGAATGTGCGTCTAGAAGCCTGACTGGCCTGTGTTCAAGAAAGAATGAGCTGAGAGAGCTGGTGACAAGAAGGTAGGGGCTTTCTAGGAGTCCCTACGACTCCTACAACTTTCTAGGAGTCCTGCACGAAAGGCAGCAGAGAACAGCACTCTGAATACCAAGCTCAAGGGTGCCACCCTTGCTGCCGCTGTTCCCCTCTTTGGTACTGGGCACCATGCTTCCCTTTGGCGTCCCAGACTCCCATCTGCCAGTATGTGTATCTCTATGCCTGTGGAGTTTATTTGAATCTTTCATGCACCAAAGGGTAATGCCAGGAGATTAACATCCCTGGGAGTAGCTCTCCACCAGTGGTGGGTGGGAGCTGGCAGGTAAATATCCCAGTTCCTTTGCCGTTTAGTTGGTTATATGAGGTGCTTCTGAAGCTAGTGGTTTTATACCACCGCCAAGTATACACATGAGGAATCAGCTGTGTTGTCCTGGGTGGTAGCCAGGCTGGAAGGAGCCGCGTCTATGGACTGTCCTCCCCTCCCTGTACTTTGCAAACAATAATTGCATTTGAATCGTTACTTCAAGGTCTGCTTCTGAGAGAACCTCAATTAAGACACTGTATATTCAGATATTGTGGTGGACTGACAAATGGTGGTTAACGTATAACACCCAGCTGAACTGAATCAGCATGGTGCTGGGTGTGGAAGGCCCGCCTGAGGACTGTTGCCAGCAGCACAAGAAGCAGAACTGGAGGGCAAGACATTACTGAGGCTGGTGGGAGCTGGTCGAAGCTATGGGGAGCCTGTTGGAAGCTGCTGAGAAGCTGTTGGTTTTCCTGGAGGGGTTTGTCATGCTGGCTTTCCTGGTGAACTGCGCTGTTCTCATCAGAGGAGGAGCTCGGATGTCATTATCATCGAGAATGGCTATGGTTCACTTTGGGGAGCTCTGGTCCTCACCTTGAGCATCACTTCCTGGCTCCAGAGGAGAAGATGGTGCACTGCTCACTCTCCAGGAGAAGCTTGTTATATTGGCTTTCCTGATGGGAACTGGGCTGTCCTCATTGTCAGAAGAGCTCGGGACCTCACTGTTGCTGAGGATGGCTGTGATGCTTTTCAGGGTATCTCTGGTTCTTATTTTGCACTTTGCTTCCTGGCTCCAGTGCAGACCCCTCAGCCTGTTAGCACAGATTCTTCATCCTGCTGGCACAGACTTTCTAGCTTCTACTATTGACCTTTGGGTCTTCATAGTGCAGATTTATGAAACCGCCCTGCATGAGACATTGTCATGGGCTTTAGGCCTCCAGGTGGACTCATGGGAGGCATTATTATAGGCTCTAGGTCTTCAGCCAGACTCATGCAGGACATTTCTGTGGGATCCAGGCCCTCAGCTGGATTCTTTGGTCTTCAGTGTGTGGGCAGATTTCCTGCACTCTCTTTCTGTATATGATTCTTTGGGTGACTATTATAAATAATCTTATAAAATATTGTCCTGTATTAGATTGTTCTCCCTAGCAAAAACTCCAAACCAACACAGATGTAATGTAAAATTTAATATGCTCATATGACCTGTGTTAATAAATGCCAATGGTTTATAGTTCACACAATTTGCCATTAAAAGCCCCTTCTTAACAAGTAATTTTAGGCAAATACTCTCAAAGCACTAGCAAATGGGAAGATGGAGACGATTTCCTTTTTGTGAATAATCCTGAGGCTTTTCTTGTTATCTATGAAGATAAGAAATGAATATTTGGTCTTTGCCCCAGGTTCCTGACAAGGAACTTCTAAACTCTTGGAATTTCCTGAGTGATGGGGTGGTAGGAGCATCTTTTTTATTCACAAGCCCCCTTAAACCACACTCAACTGTTTGCTGCTGAGGTGACCCCGTGGATCTGTAGACAGGCTCAGGACAGTGGCTGGTTGCTGGAGGAACCAATTATGTGGAACTTTCAGCCCCACCTCTGTACTTCCTGGGAAAAGGCAGGGATTAGAGACTGGGTTCAGTGACTTAACTCCACTAATTTATCAACCATGCCCTTCTAGTGGAACCTCCATAAAGCCTCTGCACGGTGTTTGGAGAGATTCCCGCTGGTAAACACGTGGGGATGCGGGAAAGGCGTACCAGAGAGGGCGGGGAAACGGCACTTTTCCTCCGTACCTTCCCTGGGCCTCTCTTCCGTTTGGCTTTCTCTCACAGGTGTTCTTAACAATAAGCCAGTAGTGCAAGGAAAGTGTTCTCCTGAGTGCCCTGAACTGTTCTGGCAAATTATGGGAGGAGGAAGAGGCTGTCAGAATCTGTCTCATAGCTGTTTGGCCAGAAGTACAAGTGGCAACCTGGGACTTCCGCCCGGTATCTGAAGTGGGGTAGTCTTGTGGGGTTGAGAACTTAATGTGTGGGACCTAGCAACAATGCCAGGAGAACTGTGGCAGAATGGAACTGAATTGCAGGATGCTGAGTTGATGTTGGCAGAGAGTTGGAGCATTGTTTGGTATGAGAATCCCCTACCCACTTCGATCGAAGTGTGAGTAGAAATGTACCATAACTCAGATTCCTTAAAAAATATCGTTGTGTCCTGAATTTGGAAGGCCTTACCACACTGTCTGCATTCTGGGCACGGGGCTGAGAGCCAGAGTTTTATTTCATGCTGAGTGTATTCATTTTGCATCTGTGATATCTAATCATGTAAAGTCCAGGAAATTATTAATGAGGCAGTAATGCTCTGGGCTCTTAAGTGGTTTTGGGCTTAGAACATTTTATGAGTATTAATTGTTCAGCCTAGAATCTTTGAGTTAGATAGGTTACTTTATGGTGGGCATAGTTATTTAACTCCTTGTGGGAGACTGTGATTTTTCCTATTGCAGCACACACTACAATTAAAATACATGCTTCTTTATAAGTATGTTAAGCACACTGAATACTTCCTATATAATGTAGCTAAATACATACTTCCGTTGTATTCCTATAGAACTAAATATGCCATACTTCTAAAATTCTCTGAGAACCTGCTCGTTATAATTGTGGAGAATCTTATACCAGCAGTTGAGCGTTGACTATTCTATCACCTCTCTGTCTCAGTGCATGTTTTAGTGCCTTTTGAGAAAAGAAAGCCTGTCTGAAGCATCTTCTTATTTTCTTCAAGAGTACCTCTTCTTAGCCTGGGCCAGTGGCTCACGCCTGTAATTCTTGCACTTGGGTAGGCTGAGACAGGCGGATGGCAAGTTCAAGCCCAGCCTTAGTGAGACCCTATCTCAAAATTTAAAAATAAAATTAAAAACATCTGGGATGTAATTCAGAGCAAAGTCCCTGGGTTAAATAATCCCTAGTACTGACTCCCCCCAAAGTACTTTCTTTACCCACACCTTAAATGTCTCTCATATCTATATGGCTAGTTCTTCTTCTCTGTACTCTTCCTTGAGAAAGCTTATGTGTAATGTTCGCTGTGTGCCCTGAAGGCCTTTACAAAGGCTTGCCTTTTCTATGTTTGCTTTCATCACTGTGACACAATACCTAAGCAAATCAACCTGAAGGGAGGAAGGGCTTATTTCTGGCTCACAGTTTCGGAGGTTCCAGTTCATTGTCAGCCGGCTCCATTGCTTGACAGCTGAGAGCATGTGGTGAAGGTCCCTGCTCACTCACTGTAGAGGAGGGGGAGAAAGAGAGTCAGACAGACAGATAGACAGAGAGACAGAAATGGACAGAGGGACAGAGGAGACAGAGAGCCCATCTGGGCCAGCACCTACTAGCTGGTGCCACCCACATTCATGGCGGGCCACCTGCCTCTGGAGACACACCCACAGACACATCCAGAAGCATCTTCTTACAATTCCCATCTTATAGACTAGGAAACTGAGGCACAGAGAAGTTAGAATTTGCCCAAGTTCCCACCACTCTTAAGTAGTGGGACCAGGACTTCGATTCTGTCTCCAGAAGCCATGTTGTTTATCACTTCACTATTTTCTGCAGTGTAGACTGTGCCTATTCTTTGGAGAATCTCAAGCCTATCAGTCAAACCTATTTGTTTCTTGTGAGCAGCAGATCTGTATATGCAAGTGAATATACATTTCCATCTCCCTGTCCAGGAAATATTTCCAGTTGTACACAACACAAGCAGATCTCCTCCTCAGAACATTCTGTACCTCCTTTTTAAAAAATAGAATCAAATCAGCTCATGAAAGAGTCATAATTCTGGAGTTAACCTTGGCTCCCTATTTTCCTCTCAACTTTTATCTTCATGTTTATGGCTTCTTTCCTGAATTACTGATTAGCAGAAGTTCCAGTCTGTGACTAAGCCATGTTCCCCACTGTGATTTATACATGCTTGGGCATAGCTGATGAACTCATAGGGAAGGTCTTCTAAAGGTCCATTTGCAAAAGCAGGATAGAAGTCTGTGGAGGGGGATGGAAGAAAGAAGATTTAGTTTAGGGGAAAATAGAAGGAATAATGAGCTTAACCAGACAACAAAGTGAGTGTCAGGCTTTTTGAAGGCACTAAGTTGCCCAGGCTAGAATCCAACTTTCAATTTTCCTGCCTTGGCCTCCCGGAGTGCTGGGATTACAGGTGTGGGTCACAGTGCTCCTCTGTTGTTAAAATTTTATTCATAATATGATATTGATATAATACTGCAAATATGAACCTTTATTCTGGGTTATATATTATAAGTTTTTGTATATCCATTTAAATCCTTTCATTTTTATTTTTAAATAACATTGTGAACTCTAAAATAAATGTGAAAAGTGAAATGTTCCATAACTATCTCCCTCCAAAAAAACCCTCTTTTCACACCTTGATCAAGATAAACTACTTTCAAGTGAAACACATTTTATTTTTCTTATATTTAAATTTACACTTATTTACATATAAAATGGGTATAAAGGTATTTAGTGCTATGTTTATTAAACTTCAGAATAGAACCAGAGATACATGAGATAATGTGCCAAGTTTTTCTAAAATAAAGGCATTGTTCTTTATAAATTTCAAAAAAATAAAACAATAAATCTTAAAATTGTACATAAAAGTCAAATAATCAATAGTCTAGCCATTGTAACCCTATCATTTCAGTGTATTCTCTTTCAAGTGATCTTTTTTAATGTTTTTCTTTCTTAGACAAAAATCGTTTAAATATGTATAGAAAACTTATGATGCGTTTCTAAAGACAGCACAGAATTTGATGCAGAGGGCCTCAGAGGAGGCACGGGGTGGGGGGTGGGGGGGGTGGTGGATGCGGCTCAGTGAGGGATGTGGGAGGTGCGGGAGGCCTTGGGCTCCTCAGTCCCCAGCACTGCAAGAGCAAAAGCAGAAGCAAAAAGTAAAGAAAGAGCGTACTGAGGCATGACAGGTAAGGGGCCCCGTGGGGGGCTGTCTTCTCCAGAGCCCAGTCCCTGTCTCCCTGTACCTGCACTTACACACTCACAGGTGGCATCACGTGAGCTTGCGTAAGTTTCCTAGCCCTCACTTTGGCCTTTGCACAATAGCCAATTTTTTAGATGACATCCAACATTATACATTTAACCATTTCACTATTTTCTAATTTGTTGTATTGAAGACAGATACAGCCCATTGTTTCAACTTCCATTTCTTTTATCTCTGAGGTTCTCTGACCATGTTTTCTAGGTGAATTTATTCTTTTGTAAATCCTTTAACAGGTGTGATCTCCTGTAGAGTTATACGTATTTTTAAATAAGAAGTCTCATTGTCTTATCTCTTGAAAATACTGTCTCTGGTTGCTGTTTACCCTTTTGTTTTAGTAGAGTTTTTACATAGTCAAACCTGTTCTTTCCTTTACAGTTTCTTCTTTTAAGATTCCTTTTATTGAAGCAACTGGTAAATAATTAATATTGCTTTCTACCATTTAGTTTTCAAAATATTTAACTCTTTGATTCATGTGTAATTCATTCTAGCATGGACAAGGCATTTAATTATTTCCCTCATGCAATTATACTAATGGTATTTATTGAATAATGTTCTATTATGCTTTAAAATTGCTTTCCATATTTTAAATTTTCTCTATGGTAATTTTAAACCAGTAATACTGTCCACAAAATCCTGTGATCCATTTTCATTTATTATATTACCTCAAAGATCCTAAATACGCTCTTAGTCTCTACTCAGTGTAAACTCTGATTATATGACATGCAACTTTTCACTTAAGAAGAGCACCCATATGGAGGCATTGGCGGTATAGTGGTTAGCATAGCTGCCTTCCAAGAAAAGCACCCATGACTCAAAGGCTCAAAGATAGGCTTTTAATTTGCTCTCACCAACTAACTCCTTGTATACATCCATCCGTAGCTGACAGTTTGCTTAGTAACAAGAGGTAAGGGCCTTTTCTGAAATTCTTGCTAGGAGCTCAGAGCTTGTCTTACTTGCTTTTCTCATTGCTGAGACAAAAAACCAGACACCCAAAGTGAAAGGAGGGTAGGTTTATTTCAGCACACAGCCTGTGGAGGCTTCAGTCAGTGGTCAGCCGGCTCCCAGGCAGGGTGGCCTGGCAGAGGGCATCACAGGAAAAATGTTGCCTGGCAGGGGAGGCAGAATGCAGCAAGCAGCCAGCCTGCCCTTCCCTATTATGCCATTCAGGCTACCAGCCTTTTGCATGGTTTCACCCAGAACTATGCTAATTCTAATTGGTGGACTAATTTAGTACCACACTCCCCTCACCCCAGTATGACACACCCTAGATCCACCTAGCTCTAAAAACCCACCTATGAGCACACGAAACTCTGGGGGTGTCTAGATACTAGCCATAAGAGGGTTCATAAGAGTTTCTTCTCTCCAGAGTATTTACATCATCCACGAACACTCACAGAAAAAGATATGCAAGCCAGGTGTCATGGTGCATGCCTGTAAGTCCAGCACTCTGAGAGACTGAGGCAGAAGGATTGAAAGTTGGATCCCCGTCTGGGCAATTTAGAGACTTAGTGAAATCTTGTCTCAAAAAAAAAAAAAAAAACAAGAGTGGGAGAGGTAGCTCAGTGTGGAGGCCCTGGCTTCAATCCACAGTGACATTTGCCCTCACTCCACCACAGAAGAAGGCGTGCTGAGGACCCCCTCACCACCTCAGAGCCATACGCTTGGGTCTTACAACATACCCATCCTTAGGGATTCCTAGGATACATGCCCTTCCCCAAGATTCTAACTTTTTACTTAAAGTCCTCTCAACATTTTCTATGCATTTCACCAGAGACTATCTCTCTAGTTATATGATTTCCCCTTCTTAGGAACTTCCTGTGACTCCCCTCGCTCGAAGGACAATGGGCCAAATTCTTCTGAGCGTTGATGAGGCCATTCAGAACCTGGCTCTTTCTGTTTGCAGCTCTGCTTTCCTTGCTCACTGGAAGGAAGATGTGTTCTGGCTGAGCATCCCAATGTGGGATGGCCCCATTCACATGGCCCCGTCACTCAGATTTGGGGAAGTTTGAGGCAAGGCAGAAGGGGCAGGTGGACCCCGCAATGACTTCATCCCACAGACCAATGATATGTAGTAGACCAGAGTAGTAGACCAAAGTCTTACCTACAGATCAAAACACAGGTGATAGTTTTGCAACTCTTGGCTATGCAGAAAGGTAGGGGAAGGAATGATGTTTGCTCTGGGGACAAAAGTAAAAGGATTCAGAGTACATTACAAGGCCCAACAGGCAAGCCATGTAGAGTGGAGAAAATAAAGATGATTTGTGTGTGTGTTGTGTGTGTATGTGTGTGCTGTGCATGTGTGTGTGTGTGTGTGTATAATACCAGAGATTGAACCCAGGGCCTTCACACTGAGCTACATCCCAGGCCCTGTGTTTATTTTTTATTTTGAGATAGGATCTCACTAAGTTACTGAATTGCCCAGGGTGGAGTCCAAACTTGTAATCCTCCTGTCTCAGCTTCCCAGTGCTGAGATTATAGCCAGCATATCTGGCTAAAAATGACCTTTTACTTGATGGTGTTTTGGCAACTGTATAAATGGTGGTAGTATGGGCAGACCTAGAGCTCTCTGCAGGAAGAAGAGGTTTTTCGAGGTGGAAAAGTTCTATCCAGGAGCAGTTAAAGTGCTAGGAAATGGTTGAGTCAGCCTGGCAAATCACTGGTTTTCTTGTCAAATTGTGCATGCATGTATGCGTGCATGTGTGCGTGTGTGCGTGCGTGTGTGCGTGTGCGTGTGTGTGTGTGTGTGTGTGTGTGTGATTATAGTAGGCAAGTGTGTAATACTTAGGTTAATGGTGCTGCAGGAGCTGTGATCACTCTAAAGCAATGCTGTAAGGGGCAGTGAGGAGGCGAAGTCTCTTGGGAACACTTGACTGAGAGGGAGTCCAGTGAGCTTGCATAACACAGATAAGGTGCGTCTGCACACTGGTGTGTATTTCTCTCCTCACAGGCAGTGGGCAGGGCGGGGACCAGCTGTCCTTCTAGGGACTTCAAGGCCTACGTCACGTAGCAGAGCCACTTTGAATTTTTCTCTCTCTCTTTTTTAAATCTTAAGGGCAAACAAAGTGTCCTCTAAGAAGTCAAGTAATTGTATTGTTCCCGGTAATTTCTTACTTCTAAAGTTCTTAAATTTTTTTTTTTTAGAAATCAACTTCCTACACACCCGAAGTGACTTTTGTTCATGAAAATTAACAAAATAATTCTTATATATTGTATTTTTTATGTTTGTTTAGAGTCCTTTTACTAAAAATAATCACTTTTAGGGGGGAAGAAATACACATGCTTTTATGTACTTTTATTTTCCCTATGTGTAAAATAAATTTCAGGAATCTCTGCTAACTTTTTCCTTTATGTCATTAATTATGTTTTGTAAACATCGGCCAAGTTCTTTTTTGATTTTTTTGGTGGTGAGTGGTAAAAAGAAAGACTGCAGCACCCTATTATGTGGGGTTTAGTCTATATTCCTGTCACAGTTCTGCTTCTTTGGGGATTGGTGAAGCGGCTTCCCATCTATTTACCAGCTTGGGGTTTGAGTGTGGCTCAGTGGTACAGCACTTGCCTAGCATGCAGGAGGCCCTGGGCCTGCCTCGCAGCAACACACACACACACACACACACACACACACACACACACACACACGATAATACAATTAGTTTAAATACTTTTCAGAGCTTGGCAATTTTTAAGTCCCGATCTGATAGGGCTGGTCCTACTTCATGTAATTTATTTTTGTGCCCCATTGGCCTCTGGTTGAAGCCCCCAAATTTTAACCTAACTTACCGAGGTCCTTCTTCCTCTCCTTCCACTGTCTACACTGGAACCGAGTGAAGCAACTTCAGATCTTGAACTAGTTTTTCAGCTGCTTCCCAGCCTATGTGTGTACTGTCCACTCAGCTTGGTTCCCTCAGCTTGTCCCCTTGTGTCTTCTTCCCTCCCACCTTCCCTGCCACATGGGTCGCTCAGCAGCCAGGCTAAGGCCACCAGACTAAGTCCTATCCCACCCCTTCGAGTCTGACAAGGATCCTGGGAGCCCTCTATCCTCTGTGAGAATGGCCGCATCCCCGAAGCTTCATGTGCTCTGTACTTACTTGAGCCTGATTACATATCCACAGCCCTTGCCGGAATATACACTCCTTAAGAATTCTCTTCTCCACTGCAGTCCTAGTGTCTAGCACAGTGCCAAGCAAATAATCAACAGCAGGTATTTGCTGAATGAATGCACTGACCCAAAGAAAATGCACATTGATGTCATGTGAAGCGGGAAGGATATGAAGAGAGAGATTTTACCCATGCACACCAACATACGTAGAAATGACTCTCTGTACATTATGTTCTTCATATCACCATTATTCTATATTAACAAATTATACTTCAGACATGCTTTGAAGAATAACAGCCTTCTCATGTGGACAGGCTTAGTGTATGGAATATTTAAAGTGGAGTCCCCCTCCCCGATTTTGCCTGCTATGGGAATCAAATAAAATTCTTGGTGTTGTTCATAACAACAGGAAAAAAATCAAGATGCTGTCCAATAACAATAATATAGCATTTTGATTGGGAAAGTGGAAACCAAAGGTCTCCTGTTATGGAAAATACTATTTTCCCCTGGAATTTTTACACAGGAGTAAGGCACCAGAAAGGGTAGTGTTCCAAAGGTGCATCAAGGGTCACCATGGAAACCACAAGGAACAACATTTGTGTCCCAGGCTTCTGGAACAGAAGGAATGACAGAAAGTGCACCAGAGTAATCTACCGAGGAAGCTGAGTGGGGCTTAGGGGCCTGATTACAGCCTAGAGCAAGGTGTGGTGGTCAGGGACAGTCACAAACGGAAGGTGACATTAACGTGTACCCTGTGGAGTTATCTTCAGTTGATAAGAACTACCCGGTGAGTGTATACTTTACTTACATTGTTACCTATGGTTAACTTATACCCAGATCCTTCAAGTAGATGTAATCATATAAGGCTTGTAAAAATTAGATTTTGGAAATGGGTTTGTACCCTCACTCTATGCTTTACCATTACTGATGTGTATTTGTATACTCTAACACTAGAGCATTATACTCATTGAATTCTACTGTAATTCTTATGAATTAGAAATTATTATAATCTCTATTTAGTAGCAGAGGATACCGAATTCAAAATAAGGTATACTGCCAGTGCCAGAGTGATTCCTGAAACCTGGGCTTCTGCTTATAAATCCAGGAATTTTCCACATGACCCCAGAGTACAAACAGACAATTTAGGTATCCAGATGATTTACCTAATCTCCCAAACTTATAATTATTCATTTTTTATTCATCAATTATTTGTTGTGTCTGTTTTGTGTCAGTTTTTCTTTAAAGTGAGACTCATAGTAGTAAAGTACCTACATCATACTTGACTGATATGAAAACGGAGATATGAATTGCTGTGGTTGGTTTTTAATAAAATTCAGCCACTCATCCAGGCATGGTGGCACACATCTGTAATCCCAGCACTCAGGAG
This sequence comes from Dinomys branickii, assembly GCA_004027595.1. Classification (NCBI taxonomy): domain Eukaryota; kingdom Metazoa; phylum Chordata; class Mammalia; order Rodentia; family Dinomyidae; genus Dinomys; species Dinomys branickii. The sequence continues at coordinate 35,893 of PVLD010014234.1, forward strand.
GCAGAGGCAAGAGTGATGCAAGTTTGAGGCTACCTGGGCTACGTAGTGAGTTCAAGGTCAGCCTGAACTGCCTGGCTAGAGCCTGTCTCAAAAAAAAAAAAACCCAAAAAACAAAAACAGAAAACAAACCCAAACAGACAAATAAAAAAGCCTTAGCTACTGTTACTCTTTTTGTTACAGAAATGTCTAGAGTACGGTGGAGACTTGTATTCAATGTACATATGGTAGTGAACATTTGAAACCTGAGATTCTGCCGTGTAGCTCACTAATAGCATGGCATGGCAATTTCCCAGCATGGCATTGGTGGGGGGTGGTCATAGTTGACATGGTAATGGAGGATGAGGAGTGGGGTGGGGAGACTTCACATATATATACTTTTTTGTTTTGGTGGCACTGGGGATTGAATTGAGGGTCTTTGCACTGAGCTAAGTCCCCAGCCATTTTTTTTTTTTTGAGACAAGCCTTACTAATTTGCTAAGTTGCCCATGCTGAGCTTGAGCTTGAGCTTGAGATCTCCCTGCTTCATCACCTACCTTCCTGAAGAATTTTGAGATCACAGGTGTGGGCCACAATGCTTGGATTATTTTATATATTTTTATATTTATATATTTTATATATTTTTTGGTAAGAAAAGTTCACTTCAAAATAAATGTAGTTGGATACCTTCTGCAGAATTTAAAAAATGCATGGAGTTTTTAGGCTATTTGAAAAACTAAGCATGCTGGACAATGAATTGGCTACTACTGGTCATGGGTCTTTCTTTTCTTCCTCCTTTTTATTATTATGTTGTGTGTGGCACTGGGGACTGAACCCAGGGCTTCATTTATGCCAGGCCAGTGAGCTACAGGCCCAGCCCCCAAATCTTCCTCTTACCATCTAAATCAGCATCCTTGCTTATCGGCTGTGTTAGGAAAGAATGAGGTGACTAGCAAATTAACTTGGTAGAAGTGATGCTCCCCGGGCTGGGGCTGTAGTTCAGCGACAAGACACCTGTCCAGCATGTGTAACACCTAGGTTCCATCTCTGGCTCCTACTCGCCAAAGGACTAATGTTCACGAGACCAGTATTTCTTAAAACATGTTTTGTGGAACGCTACTACACTATGAACGAGTCACAGTGGTGGAAAAACAACCAACAATTTGTTTTGTAGTAGTGGGAATTGAACACAGGGCCTCATCCACATAATTCAGATCTTAATAGAAGCCAATGGGGAGCGCAAAGGGGGACAAGACAGTATCTTTCACTGTTTCATTCCAAGCTTAAAGTATTCCAGTATTTTTTCTAAATGTTTTGAAGAAAATAGTTATACATGCTATGCATTTTGTTTTATACTTTATTATTTAAAAAATGTAAGATCTAGAAGCTAAATAATGTAATTTAAGATAATTTAAGAGGAAATGAAGAGAAAGCGCTTTGTATTAGTGCAAATTATGAATTCTGGTTTTTATTCCTACCACCAACCAATTACATGACTTTAGTAAATCAGTTCTTCATTACAAAACTTAGTTTGTTGTTTTCTTATTCTTTGCTTCTATTTTGCTGCATAATCTCTTTGTTTGTTTGTTTGTTTGGAGACAGGGTCTTTCTTTGTAATTCAGGCTGGGCTTGAACTCATTATGCAGTCCAGTCTGGGTTTGAACTCATGGCAATCCTCCTGCCTCAGCCTCCTGAGTGCTGGGATTACAGGTGTATGCCACCGCGCCTGGCCTTTCTGTTACATAATCTTTAACAAATGAAAGATCTTACAGAAACTCCCAGCACTCATCCATCACCCCGTGCCCCACCTCCAGGTCTGGTCTCAGCTAAATTCCCTGGGCACAGTGGTGTTTGAAAATTCTAAGTGGCTGATCTTCCAGGCTCCTTCTGGCTCTTTTTTGCTTCAGTTTTTGCTTTTTGGGACAGAATCTCACTGTGTAGTGCAGGCTGGCACAATTATTTCCATCTGCCTCCATCTCCTAAGTTCTGGGAAGGTTTCGAATTCAGGGGATGCTGGCTTAGGCCAAGGTGTTAGCTGGTTGGCTTATGAGTCACACAATCTACATAGTTTTGGTATTTTGAGTCTACTGTAATAATCTTTTTGCACATGTATTGTATTATTTGTTTTGCTGTGGTGGGGGTCAAGCCCAAACCCTTGTACACACCAGGCAAGCGTTCTGCTGCTGAGTTACCTGGCTCTGTTTATACATTTTACTTAAAGCTGCTTTACATTAGTTTTGGTATCAGACAAAGAATTAACTATCAAAATATAAACCATTCAAGTTACAGTGAACTCCAAATTACTTAGCAGTACGTATTTCTATTGCTTCTCATAATCTGAAATTAGTTTCTGGAAAGAATTCAAAGCATATATTCTATACTTTTTTGTATTTTTACTTGCTTAGATAACTTTATAATCAATACTGAACAAGCATGCTCTAATGATATATTCTAGTGAGAAATGATCATTTTAAACAGTAGAATATGTAAATCACACAGCTGTCGGGTCTTTGACTATCCTGAGCTCATTTTTCCTTGCCCTCTTCCAGTGAAAGAATATCGTCTTTTTTCCCCCTTGCAGCTACATTGCTTTTGCCCCCATCCGAATCTGTTTTGATTTTCTTTCTGGTCTCACGACTGCTCACAACCAGGTCGCCATGGCCCGCATTGCATTCTGGGACATACTTTATGAGGAGCTGGGCAACCTGAAGAAACTGGACTGGAAAGTGAGGAGAGTGGAAGCTGTGAGATGTGGGAAGAGCCTGAAGAGCAGGAAGGTTTTAATCTGGGGCGTTTCAAGGGCAAATTTTTGGTACTGGGCATTGAACTCAGGACCTTGCACTTGCCTGGCAGGCGCTGTGCCACAGAGCTAAATCCCAGCCCCCTGCTTTGCCCTTTGGAAGAGTTGTCTTGTGTGAGAGTGACTGGGAGTCCCCAGCACAGCCTCAAGGGGAAGAGTTATGACTGGAGGGCACTGGCATCGTCTGGGGCTGGCTCTGGCGTGCTTCTCCAGCTCCACAGGTGCTCAAGCCGCAGGGTGTCTGAAGCCATACTCAGAAGATAGTTGTGTTCAACTTAAATGCTGTTAGTCAGCTCAAGACATTTTCTATACTAACTTGCTGGATTTCTGCAGGTCACATTCCCTCTATTTTCTGTAGTTGGGTGACGTCTTAGATCTCTTATTTTCTTTATGGGAAATACTCCTTTTTTAAACTGTTGCTTAAAATGAAAGTCCATCATTACATTTATAGCAGATAGGGTGGCTGGGAAGAAGTTTCTTCCACCATCTTCCTCCACAGACTGTAAACGCATGCCTTTATTATGAAACCACAACCCCCAGGAACCTTGACCTCATGATAACTGAGGGAATAATGTGCTTTATGATCTCATTAGAATCTTGGCATGAATACATGCTGCGGGTGCACTGTCTTGTTCACATTTTTCTTCTAGGATTTTAAAATACTTTTCCGTTGTGCAGATTTGAGAGATTCAATTATATTGACATTTATTTTTTTTTGGTGTAACATTAAAAACATTACAGCAACTTGTTACATTAAAAATTCATTATAATATCCATGTTATACATATGCTAAGGACAAAAGTTTTTAATTTTTGTTTAAGGATTTCTGTTATTCTCTGAAAATGTAATTTGAAGTTTTTTTCATGAGATTGTTTATGAAATTAAAAGTGTATGCACTGAAAGAGAATTCAAATTTCTATTTTTAAAAAAAAATTGATGGTGATCAAATCAAGATTTTGCATACTAGGCAAACACTCTACCATGAAGCTACACCCTTAGTCCCCTATTTCTATTTTTTTTTTTTTTTTTTTTTGAGACAGGGCCTCGCTAATAGTGTAGGAGGCCTTGAACTCACTATGTAACCCAGGCTGGCCTCAAACTTGAGATAATCCTCCTGCTTCAGCCTCCCCAGTGGTGGTTACAGGTGTGCACCACCATGCCTACCACTACTTCTAAGGTACTACTTCTAATACAACACGTAGATGAAAAATTCTTAGAAAGTTTGACTTTAGATTCGACAAGAGTTTAAATAAACAACTTTGCAAGTAGATTGCCATCATGGTATTTATGTTTTCTTGAGAGATCCACACACTTTGGTTTTCTATATTTCACATAAAAATCAATTAGAATTTTTTCAATACTAGTTTGAATTGGCCAACATGATTGTTGGCACTAAAATTTGGGAAAGGAAAAGCAGGCAAAATCCAACTCACTGAGCGAGGTCGGCATCTTCGAGAGATGAAACGCGTCTCCACGGAGTTCAGCACTGGTTACACTTCTCTTTTCGGAACTTTTACAGCTTTAAACTCTTGCAAGATAGTTTTCTTCGTCATATGCAAATGAGGAGATGTCAGCAGGTGTTTTTTAACTGTCTTACGAGGACACGTTTGGCTAGACTGAGATGCTCTGAGTGATCTTACTGATTATCAAGTAATATTGTCTGTGTGCCCGCTTAACTTTTGGAGAGCCCGCCAAGCCGCCCAGTGGCCCAAGACCACAGTGGAGCCTCCCTCGCGGAAGGGCTCCGGCTCTCGGCGTGTGCGCCCCCTTTCTGCCTAGAATGGAAAGGCGGGCACCCGCCGGGTTCCGCCCGAGCCCGCGCCCTTGGAGGGGTCTCAGCGCCGGTTTCTTGGAAAGGCGCCGGGAGCTGGCTAGGCGGGCCCGCAGGACGCCCCTCTTCGAAGATGGCCAAAGTGGAGGAAACAGCCGCGTTGGGAAACCAGTCCCGGGCCTCCTGCAAGAAGCCCCTCCTTCCCTGCGGGCTGTGGGCCCCACTACCGAGCAGTTCTTTTGTGTGCCTTCCCTGGGGGACACTCCTCCTCCTCTGCCCCAGCCGGCCGTCTGCCCTCGCGCACGCGGGGCCGGGGCAAGGTAGAGACCAGGCACTTGTGAGAGCGCCCCAGCGGCGGCCCGGAGAGGACGCGAGGGAAGGACTGTGCCTCGGGGGAAAGGGCGTCCCCCAGGGGGAAGGGGTGTCTCTGTCCCCCAAGGGGAAGGGGTGTCCGCAGCCCTCGTGAGAGCAAAGCACGCGCTCGATCGGATCGGATTTGTGTAGAGAAAACCAAAAAGCCCGTGGACTTTCAAGCCGAGAGGTTGCATATCTTTTCGATTTTTTTTTTTCTTAAATAGAGTTAGAGGCACTTTACGTTGGGATGGTTAAAGGTTAGGTGGAGATTGGCAGGGCGTGAAGATCGGGGGAGTCTAAGTGTGTGTGAGTGAGTGTGTGTGTGTGTGTGTGTGTGTGTGAGAGAGAGAGAGAGAGAGTGAGTGTATGTTCCTGTGTGTGTCTGCACGCGCCCACGCAAAAGTTTAGCAGCCTACGGTAGAGTGGGGCGCGGAAGCTGGAAAGAAACAGGAAAAAGATCTGAGGCGGGGGTTTCGCGGTGCGGGAGAGCAGGGCGCGACGCCGGCTCAGCTCCACCGCGCTCTCGCAAGTTCCCGGCCCCGCCCGCCCGGCCGCCCAGTCTGCCTCCCGCGAAAGGCAACAAAGCCCTAGCAACCGGCTCTTGGCGACGCCGCGGGCGCCGGGCGACTGCGCGGAGGGCCGGCTGCCCCTTTAAGGGATGGCCCCGGAGCCGTGAAGCAGAGGGCAGGGCGGCCGGGCGGAGGCGCGCAGGGAGGCGGAGCGGCAGCGCAGAGGAGGCGGCGAGGGCGGAGCCGGCGCGGCCCCTGCCAGCCCGCGGGCACCGAGTGCCGCCGCCGAGTGGCCACGGGCGCAGCCGGGCCGGACGCGTCCCGCTCATGCTGGCTCTGGCGGCCGGGGGAGGACTCTGCCCGCCCGGTCTACTCTGGTGTGCGCGGCGCGGGCGAGCGGCGAGGAGCGCGGCCGCCGGGTCCCGAGCGGAGCGGTCACAGCCGGGGGCGTGTGCGCCCCGCGCGCGCCCGGGTCGGGTCCCCGCGGCATGTCCCCGGGGCGCCCGTCGCGCTGAGCCCGCGGCCGCCTCCGCTCGGGCGCGCTCCAGGCCCGCGCAGCGGGGAAGCCCCCGGGGGCGGTGACCTCCGCGGGCCGCGACCCGGCCTCCCGCGCGTCCCCGTCTAAGATGGCAGCGGAGTCGGGGGAGCTCGTCGGGGCGTGCGAGTTCGTGAAAGGTGAGCAGCGGCCGCGCGCCGGCCGCCCGCCCCGCGCTCGGGTGCTTTGTCGGGACCTCGGCCGCGTCCCTGTGCCCGCCGCGGCCCCAGGACCCCCGCTTCCGGCCTCGCCGCCCGGCGTCCCGCGTTCCCTGCAGCGCCCGGCCGTGGGACGGCGCCCGCTCCCGCCCTGCGCCTCCGCTTAGCGGCTCCTGGGATCCCGCTCGGGTTAATCCTCCCGCTGTCCTCTCCTGGCCGCAGCTGGCCTCGGGTTTCCGGACGAGCCCCACCACACCCCCGTCTCCTGCTTTCCTCTTGAAGTCTCCGGAGCTGCGGCAGGCACCCTTCTCCCTTCCTCTTCGGCAGCTACTGAGGTCTGGAGATTTGGGAACCAAACTTGCATCTCCAGTTTTGCGAGTGCGAGGCTTTGGTCTGCACTCGTCGGCCTGATGCTGGGAAGAGCAGGTGCCCCCGCTCCCCCCTCCCCTCAGTCCTCTCGCTTCTCGACACTGTTGCGCGAAGGTCGAGCGTTTGGGTCTCACTTCCTGGAGGAGATTGTGTTTCTGCGAGAACCCCACGTGCTGATGGGGTCTTTAAATGTGTAGCCGTGGTTATTTCTGACCTTTGGTGCCTTATCACACCCTGTATTTCACTTCTCCCCTCATATGTTTTCTTCTGTCTTTTAAACTTGTCTTTCAGATCGATTATATTTTGCTACTTTAAGGAATAGACCAAAAAGCACAGTACATACCCACTATTTCTCCATCGATGAGGAGCTGGTGTATGAAAAGTAAGTTTCTATTTTTTTATTGGCTCTTTGGTAAATATATACTGTTTTAAAGGTTCAGGTGCCCGGGGAGAGGCGCAGGGAGGATTAACCTACGGCATCTGTCAGCACCTCAGTCGGTAGACGGTAGAGGTCTGTGTACACTGCTTGCTACTCCCACACAAGCAGCACCTGTCGGATTCCTCACACCCCAGAGGGGCACTGGGCAGTTACAGCTGTGTCATTACCAGACTGTCACTGGCTTGTGAGTCAGTCACCAAGTATTTATGCGGCACCCACGAGGTACAGGGCGGTGTGTGCGCTACAGGCGCTTCAGCTTTGCGGTTCACAAGGCTTCTGTTGTGTCTCAGGATGTTGTTTGTGTAGCTTGTGTTCAGAAACTGGGACACGTGAGCGGCAGGCAGCTGTGTCCAAGTCGTGTCTGTGAGGGAGATTTTGCCTGAATCACAGATTACTGATTTACCTAGGTGCTCCAAACTTTGTGTACTGTCTTTGCCTTTGAAGAAGCAGTGTAGGAGTCCTCATTTGCTTTCTTGGGTTACTTTGCTTCTGTGGGATTAGGATTTGAGGAGGTAAAACAATAGGGACCTACATTCTGTGAAAGAGAGGAAAACAGTATTTTAATACATTAAGCATTAAAAATTAATTGAAGAGAGAAATTTGCATTCAAAAAGAGGCAGATAATCAGAGTAAAAGGCTGAACTGACTTGGTCACATTCTTTTATTATAAGAGCTGGTCTTTCAGAAGAGCCTACGAGGTTCTAATTTAGACAGTTAATTTTACTTTCTTGTAAGCAAATGTGCAGTAGAACGAACACAGTTAAGTGAACCATAGTTTGCTAGGACTTGTCCTGTTCAAAAGGGTTTTGGCAGTTTTGCCTGAGGATTTGTGGGTCCTCCCAAGTCTTAAAAGAGGAAACCTTCTGGGTCTTCAAGAGCATATTTTTATTTGAGGAGAGTGTTTAATCATGACTTCATCACAGGGGTTCTTGAAGCTGATGTCTTGAGGACGATTTTCTTCGTGGTGCTGGGATCGGATGCTTCTTGAATGGCTGAAGTGAGAGTTGGGATGAAAGAGCCCTTTGCTGCCGCTCATCAATGCCGGGCTGCTGAGGCAAAGAGGTCTCAACCCCTGGTGTCAGGTTACAGCCCTGCTCCTAGACGGAACGGAGTTATGCACAGCCTGCCCCGGCCCTGTGTACCTGGATGATGTCACTGCCAGCAGTGGTTATTGAGCGGGGCCTGTTGTTAGCAGTGTGCATTGTTGTGGTTTTCCTTTTGTGAGTTGAGGGTTTAGGGCTCTCTTGTGAGTCTGAGGTAGCGAGTTTGCCTTCGTGTTCCCTTCTGCAGCGACTAAGGTACCAGAGATTATTAATACGCCATTGAACCAGCTCCCATCATTGAGGTTTGAGTCACCACTTTGGGGATTGCTAGGTGGCGTATCTAGCAGAAAATTACATTCAGCCAACTAAACAGTGCACAATGGCTTTTTGATTCTGATACTCGTGAGGAAAAATGTTCTGTGCAGTTTTACTGTTGGTATTTTAGGGTAGGACTGGCTCCAAATCATATGCTTTTTGTGTTTATTCCAGTATATTTCTGGTGTCTGGTAAGGAATGGCTTGCTCTAGAGGCCGTTGAAGTCCTCTTGGGGGTTTGGATGTCATTTGAAGCCAGTGTGAGGACTTACCAGGGCAGGGTGTGCCCCTTTAGTGTGCACCCCCTCCATACCACGGCAGGGGCTGTGGCTCCCATCACCCCGACTCCTCTGCTACCCTAGGTGTCATGCGGTGCTGGATGCTACAGCAGTGAAATGACAAATGCAGAGGTTAGGAGCTGCCAAGTAGTGGGTGACTATCAAGACTGCACCTAGTGCGGGAAAGAGAACTGCCCCGAGAGAGACGCAGCCCCTGCACCGAGAGGGACGCACCTCCGCTGAGGGTACCTGAGTCTTCCGCTTAGCCTGGTGTGCATGCAGGTCGCATGGGGGAGATGTGGGATATGAAGCTGAGAGGTGGGCTGGGGCAGGTGGATTGCCAGGCTGAGGAACCGGCGGTTTCCCTGTATGCTATACACGAGCTCTCCTAAGAGCTCTGGGCATGTACGGTGTGTCTGGATTTGGGCCACTTGCAAACAATGGCAAACGCTTACTGAGCATTTAAAGGTGTACCAGATGCTCTTCTAGGTGTTCCACCTATTCATTTTGTGTTCGAAACACTGCTGTAAGGCAGTCAGGACTGCCATCCTATTGTACAGTGGTGAGAATAAGGGATGAAGGGTTAGGTCACTTGCCCAGGGTCACAGAAATAAGAAGTAACAGAGCTGGAATATGAAACGAAGCCATCTGGTAACAGAGGATATATGTCCTCATTCCAAAAATTAAACAGTAGCATCATTTAAGACATTAGAGAGAAGGTAAGAACCTACTGGAAAGTTCTAGAATGTCTGGGGGGAAGAAACAGGTACCTATGTTAGGATGGTGGAAAGATGGGCTCTGAATCCACATGGTATGGAGTAGATCAGGTGGGTGAGATGGTGGGTCACTGAGGAAGAGGGCAAGGAGGTTTTTAACATAGCCTGGACGGTGAGCCTGTGGGCGTCAGGAGCTGAAACAGGGAGGTAGTGCAGGAGAACTGGCTTTGGCGGGAAGATCACACATTCCATCTTGGCCAGGCTGAATTGAAGAAATTTAGAGGGAATCTGGCATGGTGGCGATGATTGTAGTCCAGGCAGGAGGGTCACAAATTCCAGCCCAGCCTGGACACCTTAGTGACTTAGGAAAATAAAAAGTACAGGCGGTCTGCTGATACAGCTCAGCATGAAAGCCCTGGGTTCAGTCCCCAGGAACAGGCAAAGAAATCAAGGACTGTGCATGTCACTGCTGAATATCACAGAAATTTGGAGTTCTTACATTTGGGGAGGTGATAAAACTGTAAGAATGGTACAGCGGGGAGGACGAGAAGATACATCAGTCTGTATCCTACAGGTAGGGCCGGGTTGAGTAAGCAAGGGAGGAAGAAGAAATACATAGCCAGGTAGGTGGAAAAACACTGGAGGGCAGAGAAGGAGGGAGGGGCAGAGGCAGCGGAGCCCACTCTTTGGCTGCACCCCGCGTGTGTGGCCCGGGAGAGACTGCAGTCTCTGGGAGGACACGGGCATCCTGGAGTCCGTCTTGGAGGAAGTCCTGTCTGGAGGACGCTCCTGTCACGCTATAATGTGCGTGCCTGAACGAAAGCGCTATATTTGTATATATAAATCAGATAAGGCCTCTGCAGCCCTGGAAATGTGTAATTATTGGATGAAAGTTTCAATGAAATACTGTCTTTCTAGCTAAATTATCACCTTAGAAACCATGAAGTGGGCTCTCTAAATATTAGGCTGCAGGTCTTCTAGACACAGCAGTGTTTTGTGCAGATGTTTGTTTTGTTACAAACTTGATGATTAAAATGACGACCTTCTGGGAAGCCAGTGGAGAAAATTAATAGTCACCTCATGGGGTGAAGGTATTAGACCGAAAGTTTGAATTTATGTCTTGATTTTAAAACAGAATTTACCTCATCACTATAGACTTGAGTGGTTTTAATAAACTGTGGATAATAAAAAGTCATGCTTTGTCCTTAGGTCAGAATTTCTCAGTTCAGCATTAAAACAGAGTGTAGGCCCATGGAGTCAGATGTATGGCACGTGTGCCACAGCAGGCTGTTTGCTATCACTGAAAGCTCTAAAAGGTTCGCCATCCTAGCTATAGGCTAGCACGCTTGTGGTACAAACATAGCCCCATGAGCAGGGAGCCTCTCAAGGACGATTTCTCTGCATTTGATGAAGCTACAGAAAATGCATAGCTCTCCAGAAAGGCTGGTTCTTTAGTACTGGAATGGGGCTCTGTAACCCAGATCAAGGGTTCCTGTTAATACCTTAGCTAATGATTTTTGGCTCTGGAGTTAGTAGCATCACATATGTTGATTGTGTGGCTTTCGTGTATGCCTCCTCCTGGGGCCTGTGGGTGTAGCTTTGGTGTTAACGGCATGGAAAGCTGGCTCGCTGGGAAGGACAGTGCATAGGCAGCGCCGGTGAACCTTTAGAGCACTCGGGGTAACAGACAGCCCCCTGGGGCCCGAGTGCTGTGGCTTCTCCACCACAGGCACAGGGCCTTCATTTTCAGTCTTGTTCTTTTCCCTCCTCCTTGTGGGACCTGCAAAGGGAAGGCGCTGGCGAAGCAGCAGCGATCTCTTCATGGCGATGACTGGGAACTAGATTTTAAGCAGTTTCTCAAGAAATTTCCCCAAGTGCTTTAGCATGGTGAAGATGAGCACCCTCTAGTGAGGACCAGTTAGCTAAGTGGAAGATTTAAGTAATCAGCTTTTTAATTTCAGCTTTATGAAAATACCCTGATTAATGCACCAAGGACGTTTTAGAAGAATGACTTCAGAATGTCTGTCACATAGATTTAAGTCCAAGTGTGTACATAGGACATCTGTGACATACAGAAAAACTTGCCTTACCTAGAACTACTTTGGGGAGTGACTGTTTAGTGTAGGTATAGCGGGAAGAAACACTTTCTGTTTTCAGTTTTTATTTCAAGTTCCTTATGTCGCAAGTTGGACAGTTTGTTAGGAAGTTGTGTGCCATGAAAGCTAGTAGCACACACATATCTCTGATCTTATGGAGCCTGAGGGTCAACATTCCGTGCTTTGACTCTCATTATGAAGTGGTATGATACAGACAGAAGAGATTTGGTTAAATTTAGGACAAACTCACCATGTGCTGTTATAATCACCATGTTATAGAAAAGAAAACTGAGGCCCAGAAAGGTGGTCTGAGGTCACTGAGCGAGGAAAGGCAGAGCTGCAGCTCGGCCACAGGCTGACTTCTCTGGAGCCCACCGGCCTCCAGCAGGTTCCGGCTGTCCTCTCTGGAGTGTGCTGGGAAGGGTGGGGGGCGGCGTGGCCCCTGCCTGGCAGGCTTTATCCCCGGGGACAGTCTGTGGTGCAACTAAAAGTGCTTTGTTTGCATTCTCTTTTCTGTGTATGTAATTTTCCCTTTTCTCCTTTCAGTGCACTAGTCTAAAGAAAGAGGGAAAAGAAGTTGAGTTAATTATTACCGTATTTAAGGAGGACGTGTGAAAACAAAGGAAGCCCAGTTTTTATGAGTCCTTGAAAACTGCTTTTATAGTCTGCCTGGTGCCATGTTCTTGCTGCTTAACTGGTGTAATTTAAGAGGTAAAGATTTCTGCATAGAATTTTCTGAAAACCCTAAAAAACCACTTAGCTCTTAAAATGGTGCTAGGTTTCTATTTTCTTTTCCCTTTCTCTTTCCTTCCATCCTAGCCTTGCAAAAATAAGCTGGTCTTGTCCAGTCCTCCTTTTCAAAGATAGGAGTTTTAGGTGTGTGCTTGGCTGTGAGTGTACCTCTGTCTGTTGTTTCCTTAGGAGGCCGTGGATTATTTGTTCACAGTCACAGCTGCTGCTTACGTGGGTGACCCAGTGGAGTCAGATTTTACTTCCTGGGTTTATTTAAATCCTGGGTGTTTTGACCCCTCAGGCATTCACAGTGGTGTCAGTCTCTAATCTTCCTGAGGGTGAATTGTTGTGCAGCTCTTTCAGTTTGCTTGAGGTAAACCTGGCAAAATTTCCTCTTCATCAGGACACCGAGAGCATAGCCCTAGTGACTCTCCCGGGCTCAGGGCTGTCTTCACCCAAGTGTGGATTTTCTGTGCCAGGTCACCACAGGGTGACTTCACTGTTTTGTTTGAAGTAGTTTCCTAAGACCTCAGATCTTCTCATTTGTAAATTCATAAATACATTCCCAAGCCCAAAGTAAATGGCTCTCTTAGCCACAGCTCAAACACCTTTGTACTTAAAAAAAAAGACTCAACACATTTTTTGAGGGAACTTGAACAGTAGAACTTGACACTTGTAAGGGGTTGAGAATCGCTGAACAAAAATTGCAGTTTAGTTGAGATAGGTTTTTGTGCAGAGTGCGTGCTAGTGCTTTGAAGATAGACACATGCAGGGGCGGTGGGTGGGAAACGTGGGAAAGGGCAGTATGTAACAAAAGCTTAGCTGTGTGTGTGAGTCTGAGAGAGGGAGAGGTTCTTACTGTCCAGGTGTTGACCGCGTCCGAGAGTGATGTTTGAACTAGCATGGAAAGGCGTGTGAAAAGCAGAAGACTTTCTACGATGTCTGTGAGGACCAGTACGACCAGTTTTGGTTCATCATCCTGTCCCTCTGGCTAGCGCAGGGCTTGGTGCGGAGATTGTGTCCAAGAAACTCGGGCTGAGTGAATGAAAGAGTGAGTATTAAGAAAGGAAGGACTTTTTAGGTAGAGTCCTGAGCAAAGACACAAGCGGTCTTTGGGAGCAGCACAGGAGAGCAGACACAGGAGACCAGCAGGGCTGTGAGAAGCCACTGGGTGTCCGTCCTTCCTGCTTGTTTGGAGATGACGGAGGGACAGAGCTGGGGTCCCTCGGAGGATGGATACACCGAGGCTGGCGGCAGGGCAGGGGCCGAGGGGCCCTGGCAGGATTGCTTTGGGATGTAGTGATGGACGGAGAAGCCACATGGAGCAGCCGGGCAGGGCGGACTGATCGGCTGGGTTTGTGATGGCCCTATGAGAGCAGGGAGGTGGACCTGCAGGTGAGCCCTGGAGGATGGAGAGAAAGTACCAGGTGAGGTAGAAATGTGCAGATCAGGGGGAGTTATGTTCGTTATTGCTTTGTTGCATGAGAAACAGGAAGTAAAAAGGGGAGATTCATAATAATGGAACCTTTGTCTTTTATGATCTTTTCAGCAGAAAATAGGCAGTGATTGTTCTGGATATTTAGATATTTATTTGTTTAAAACCTGGGGAAGGTGGATGGGACAGCCAATCTCAAATTCCTTTCTGGCTTTGGGATTTGAGCTGGGCTTTCTACATTGAATTGTGGAATGCATTATTTAAAAAAATAAACTTTTAAAAGAAGCCTTAGTTTCAGTTTACTTAAAAAAATATTAGTTTTGTTAATCAAATACTTTGAGGACCACCAAAGAATTATATATTTATACAAGAGCCATCAAAAATATTTTTCTACTTGTTGAAAGTATATAATATTTCCAGTCTTTATTAACTTGGAAATATCTGGTAAGTGAGCACAATTATATGTGCTTGACAGTGAATTCTATTACAAAAAGAGTTCGTGTGAACTACAGTTTTTATTTATGTATTTTTTGGCTTTTTTGGGTCACCGTGTAGCTAAGGCTGGCCTTGAACTCTCTATATAGCCCAGGTTGTCCTCAATTTTGCAATCCTCCTGCCTCAGCCTTCTTAGTGCTAGAACTATAATAGTGTGCCACTATACCCGATTGTGAACTGTATTTTTTAGTAAAATATTTCCTTTATTAATTTAATATTTCAGCCTTAAACATGTCCACATCCTATTGATTAACTGAAGATTTTCTCAGTTAGGGCTTTCTCTCCTTTCTTTTTTTGTGGTATTCAAGATTGAATGTAGGGTCTTTGCACTGAGTTATATCTCTATCACTTTTTTTTTGAGACAGGGTCTCATTAAGTCGTTTTGTTGCCCAGGCTGGGCTCAAACTCGTGATCCTCCTGCCTCAGCCTCCCAGAGTGGTGAGATTACAGATATTCATCACAATGCCCAGCTGTGTTTGTGCTTCTTTGGTTATAAAATTTAATTTTCTTTGGAGAGTCCGAAAAGGTGGTTTATTTTAAATTTGGTCTCCTTGATTGATATACAGTATAACTTTTATTTACTTTTGTCTGGGAGTGTGGCACTTCAGCAAGGCAGTTTCTACAGAGTGTGGGAAAATTACTTTGAAAAAAAAATAGTGCTTGGGATCAGATCCAGGGCCTCATGCATTCTAGGCAAGTGCACTACCGCTGAGTGACAGCTCTTCAGCCTGGAAAGTCACATCTTGAGATGTTAAAGTCTTAGGCATTGTAAAATCTGTGTTTCTGCCTTCTGCAGTACTCACACTCTGTCATTACAAGCACAGGGACTATAAACAGTGTGCTGTAATTCAAGGATAGCTTAAAGGGCGTGTAAGGAATCAAAGGCTCTGCTGAGGTGCCAGGTGGCCTTGTTGGGCAAACATCTGTGTCTTTTAGCAGTTTTAATTTATTCATTCAGTTTTTATTGACAGTTTACTACTGTGCGTTGAGCATTTTCTCGGCGTTGCATTTTGTCACATTAGCTTTCAACGTCACCATGTGTGCATTGCCCACTACCACGGCTTCCACCCTGGGGTGTCTGCTGAGCCTGATACATGGCAGCCGTAGAAACCAGATGCCTCATTTTATTAGCATTGGGTGTAAAACAGGTCTGAGGAGACTGAGTGAGACTGGGACTCTGACAGATATAGCTAAAGGGCATACTTTGGTTTCGTGGCAGGCTTTGAAAGAAATAATCTGATTTTGGTTTTGGCTTGCTTAAGATTCAGATTTACTTACATTTCAGATGGGAGAGACTTCTGAATTGGGGTCCTTGTGTAAATGATTTCTCACTGCACGCATTTCTTTATCTTTGAAGGGTATATAGAGTTAACATAGCATGTTTATTAGTCTTGATAGTCAGGTTATTCTTAGCAGGAGAGTTCTGGAGCGTTAAAAATATTTTATACTTTTATTAAATGTAAGAAGATTTATAGGTCTCCTCTAGGAAACTGCCGGGTGGGTTTATAAAATAGCACCTTTCCGGCCCTGCTAGACTGGCACTAGCACCAGGCCTGTACATTTCCACAGAGCCCCTCACGCGCCTTGCCTGTAGCTCTGAATCCCAGAGAAAGGGCCTGAAATGGTTTGAGCTTGGTGCAAATCTCTGGCAGAATTGAAGGGGCCGCTGAGAGGCAGAATAGCTGGATGAGTCTTGCCAGGTTGGGGTTCCTACCAAGGCAGGCTCTGGAGCAGGGTGGCCCTGAAGCGTGGCGGCAGAGGGCAGATGGGGAGTGTGTCTGAGCTTTGTGCACGTGAGACAGGTGGGTGGTGGCCTGTGCTGCTTGCACCCTGCTGCCTCCTCCTGTTTAGGGTTTTTTTTTTTTTGTTATTGTTTTAATCAGTTTCTACTCTTACCAGCAATTTTGGCAATGATTGTCTTATAGCACTAGATATTATTATTAGTATTATTATTATTATTACTATTTTTTTTAAAAATTTTAAAAGTAAAAGCACAAAAACGTATTAACAAACAGACACAAAGTAGCATAAGAAATAGTACAATCAAAACTGAGTTACAGACAATGTGACATGGACTCAACAATGGTTGTTGCTTTACCTATTGATATCTTCGAAGTGTATATTCATGAACACAGATATAGACATGCGAAATTGGTCAAACAATTAATCATCTCAACAACAGAAAAAAAAAAAAAAGAAACCGGAAAGCATTAACAAAGAGGCACAAAGTAGTACAATAACAGTATGATCAGAATTGAATTGTAGATAAAGCAACAGAAAACCAACAGTAGTTGCTGCTTTGCAAATTGATATCTTCAAAATGTGTGCTCAGGATAACACATACAGACATACAAGATTGATCGAATAACCTGTCATCAACTATTCCTTAGCATTAAGTGACATAATACAATAGTAGAACCGTGTTAGCCCTCCTGCACATATGTATCTACATATATACATACATACATTTTTGCCTCTTTCTTTTCTCCTTTCCCTCATCCCATCTGTTCTTTGCTTTTGAACAGATTTCCTTCATGTCTCTTAGTTTATATTCCCACCCTCAGGTTCTTACACCAGTGATACAATACGTTGCCTGCTCATGTACCGCTGATTAATTTCACTTCCGAGTATGGACTCTAGTTTTGACCACTTGCCTACAAAGTCCCCCAAACTGTCTTTCTTTATAGCTGAATAATATTCTATTATATAAAAATGCCACAGTTTTTTAATCCAGTCTTCTGTGGATGGACACTTGGGTTGCTTCCACATTTTAGCTATTACAAATTGCGCTGCTATAAACATGGGTGCACATATATCACAGTGATATGATGTTTTCAGATCTTCTGGGAAAATACCCAGAAGGGGAATAGCTGGTTTGAATGGAACCTCTAGACCTAGTTTGCTGAGAAATCTCCAAACTGCTCTCCATAGTGGTTGCACCAGTCTGCATTCCCACCAGCAGTGTAATAGAGTCCCTATTTCTCCACAGCCTCGCCAGCATTTCTTATTGGATGACTTTTTCATACTGGCCAGTCTTACTGGGGTGAGATGAAATCTCGATGTTGTTTTTATTTGCATTTCTCGAATGACTAAGGATGTGGAACATTTTCTCATATATTTATTTGCCATTTGTATTTCTTTATCTGAGAAGTGTGTATTCATCTCAGCTGCCCATTTCTGGATTGGGTCTTTGAATTTGGACA